>JAREIK010003706.1:227500-416294 GCA_029783825.1 Sapria himalayana
TAAGAAGTACAGACCTTCAACTCTTTTCCTCGTGTGATTGGCTCATGTAAATCCCTAGATCTATGTAAGTTTAATTGATGTGAGTATGATATTTTTGAAGCCAAAAACATAAATATTATTTTGCTTATTCCATTGTCTATCATCTAGAAAGACTAGCTTTAAAATGAGGGGTTTATATTGAATATCTAACTTAGTGTTTACTAATTCTTGGTAGTATTGTGTTGGCTATGATAAATAATGATAGGTAAATTAAGAGATATATGTAAGAGAGTGAATTATCAAATAATGAGAGTCTGTAATCACTTTCCTCTTAAATGAATTATATGGAAAGATTTACTTGGGTGATGTTTGTCAATAGATGAGAGTACGACTCTAACTATGCTGAAAGTATATAATGCAATTATAGTTGTGTTATTATGTCTTTTATGATAATTGATACCAGAGAATATAGATGCATAGTTGTTCAATACTCCAGATACCAAATACTTGGGTGATTAGACTTGTATTTATTGTGACCATATTTATTTGAATATTTATTGGAGAGATTTTACTAAAATTTATATTTTGAGTGAATTTGATAAATTTTAGTGTAATCATATTCATTTTGGATGGAATTTATAAATTTGGTGTAACAAAACATGGGAGGAAATATGAAACGGAGTCATGATATTTTTTATATCACAACTTCGATACTCCTTCTAGATCTTACAGAGTAATTAATGTATCATTTATTGAACATAATTCTATAAAACTAATCATGATAATCTTTGTACGTTATGATTCAAGCACATAGATGTCACAATCTTTTCACTTTGCAACATATTATTTGTGGCCAGGATATTTTCTTGGAATCATAGATGTACTATCTCTAAAATATACAATATTTATGACATTATTTTTATGTCATAACAACCAAATACCTCATTTATACAAATATTCATAGGAATTTCTAGAGTTGTGGCTTATTCAATATAGAGCTAAAACACAAAGTCTTTTGAGTCACGACATTATTTTTTGGAATGATATTTTGTACCAAAGAGTATTTTTTTTAATTGTGGCATTTACAAGGCCATAACTTTGTGCTTCATAAAGAAAAAAATCAAAGTCAATTATTTTTAATGTCACAACTTTGTGTAACATAAAATAAATGTATTAGTCTTGTTCATTTCAGGTATTATGACATTTTGCTACATAAAGAAAATATTTGTCATAATTATGCCCAACACCATGATATTTTATTACAATGAGAACCTGTCTCTATCATAGAATTCTCAGCATTGCAACATTATGTTCTAGAGGAAAGTTACTTGAGCTATGATATTCATTGATACTGTGACATCAATACTTTAGAGAAGATCTGATGATACTAAAAAGTTACAATCTCAAGACAGCACTATAACTTCCAACTTCAAGCATCAAATAGAATCCGTGAAGTATATAATTAACACTTAGTTACTTTAACAAAAAAGGAAGAGGTGAGTTGGATTGCAAGTCAAGAATAACAACAAAACCTATGCAATGCAATTCTAACCCCCCACCTCAATTAGGGGCAAATCCAAGGTGAATGTGAGTAATATTTGATTTAATTTAAGTTTTGAAACTTAGATTATTACTTAGACTTTTATTAAAAATTATCAATTCCATGATATTATGCTAAATTAAGATTTAGGATTGATGTAATATTCTTGTATATGATAGATATATGATTTTATATAGTTTATTTTTGTGTTAATATTGTTGTTTGGGTTTTAATAGATATGAGTATTAATTAAAACTAAAATTTAGGGTTTTCAATATATTGTAGGTTTATGCATGTCAGCTATGATAGATAATAATTGTTATGTCACGGGACATACTCACATAGTATAGTAAGAATATAATGATTTCCCTTCTATTTCTAATATGTAAGATAAATATGTGTGAAAATCTCATATTGAGATAAGTTTAATTATTATAAGTATGATACTTATGAAATTGAAAGTACAAACATACTTATGACAAACAATTATATATATTCTAAAAGAACTAATCTAGAGTGATGTGGGGATTAAATAGAATATTTAATTAGGATTTTTACCATAATGTGTGAATCATATGTCAGTCATGATAGATAGTAATAGGTATTATCATGAAGCACAGATAAGATGAGATGATTCATATGGTTGTGATAGTCTTGTGAGCTCATTCTTCTTATATGATTTTCATAGGTATGATTCATGGAAAGATATATATTAATTATTGCAAGTATGGTGCTTAAGTCTTGTGAACTAAAAAAATAAATATATTTATTATCACATCATCTAGTATATTTAAGATATTAGGAGTCAGAGACTAGTAGCGTATATATAAAACAATTATCCAAGGTAGTTGACATATTACCTAAAATAAGTTGATGTGTAAATGACTAATGAATAAAACATGTAGCTTCAATGGTGAAATATTTAAGAAACAAATATGAGGGGATCATGTTTAGTGGTGATAGTTCAAGAATGATAGCCACCTTATATGCAAAGAATGTACTATAATATTTTTATATTAATATATTTTTCATCCAATAATAGAGGTGTCAAACGAGCAGTGTCATGCTGGCACAACTTATTTTTTCAAGGCATGGTCGTGCCATCGTGCCGTGCTCCAAATGTTCTTGCTAAAGAATCCCATTGCATGAAAATGTAATGGGTGGCCAGCTTACATGGCCGGTTAATTATAATTAGATATTTGGATGATTGTTTTAAAATAATTTGACCGCCCCTTGATGGGGAAGTCTAATTTTTTACCATGCCCCTTCATGGGCATGGGGTTGGAGTCTAACTATTTAAAAAAAATTCAAACCACTTGGGTGACATTCCCATCGTGCCCAACGGGACCCCCATTAGGTATTCACCCGGGCCAATTTTCCATGCCACCGAGCTAGGCATATGTGTCATGCCTAGCCTAACACAAGGCACGACTCATGCTGGCCCAACAAGATATGAACAATGCTATGGAATGACCCAACCTACTTTGAGGCACTATTCTAGACCACTCCGTGTCAGGCCAAACATTATTGAATTGGGCTGGGCCACAGGTCATGCCTATTCAGCCCGACATGTTTACACCTCTATCCAAAAATTAAATATTATATTAATCAAATACTAAGTAAGTATTATCACACACAAAAATGTGAGTCAATCCTAAAGTCTAAGTATCCTTATAAAAATCTAAGTATATTTACTTAACTCAAGCAACTATTAGTTCAGTATTAGTTATTGGAATTGACTTCATAATTCATATGAGATTGATGCATAGACTTGCATCTATTATACTATGTATATTATATGTATACTTATTGAACTATGTTCGATGAGAGACAATTACCCAATAAGATTTTGGGATTATGTCAATAATAAAAAGTTTTGGCACCCTCAAAGTTGTAACTAGTAGTTGGTGCCGTTGTTAAGGATTGTTTAATTATAGTTTGATTAGATAACTTGAGTTAATATAACTATCCTTGTAAATGATAATTTTGTTTATATTTTTTTGATACATTTATTGCATAGTGTTTGTATTATATTTTTGTTTTGTTTTCTTTATTTTTTTGTTTGTTTTGTAGTCACTATACCTATATGAGCAAAACTTTTATGACTGAGTTAATACACCTTTGGACCAAGAAATTGAAAAAATAATAAGAGTATTACTAAGAAAAAAAATTTAAGAGAGACCATATGGAAGGAATTGGCAACAACAAAGACTACCAAGGTAGTGATAGAAAAGTTATCTAATAGCCTAATCTTTAGCATACCTTGGGTGATTATTTAGGGCCTACTATGATAGATAGTTATTCTAAGATTTGGATGTAACAAATACAAATAAATTATTTTGAGTTGAAGTTAAGTTTGAAAACAATGATACAACAATATTAATATATAGTAGAAAATTTGTAGAAGATCCATATAATGAAGTCACAACTTTTTTGGAGTTATACGGCATGATGAAGATGAATGAAGTTAACTCGGATATGATTTGGTTATGACTTTTTTCATTTTCTTTGAAAGAAAAATTTTAAAGCTAGTTCAAGTGTTTATCTCATGGTTGGATTAAGAGTTGAGATAAATTTAAATCTTTTTTATCAAGTTCTTTATACCTCAAATCACCTTGCAACTATAAGGAGATATAAGTTAGTTTTGAAATGAGGAGCAAAAGATATTCTATGACACTTAAGACTAATTCAAATAATTTTTGATAAGATTCCAACGACATAGATTTTTATTGTCATTCCAAGTTAAAATTTTTTATAATGGGTTATACTATATGATGATATATATGATTAATACATTATTTGATGGGTCTATTATGAACAAATTACTCAAGGAAGCACATTATTTATTTGAATAGCTAGTAAAGAATAATTATCAAACTCTGAATGATTGATTATTTGAAAGGAAGTAAGCTAGAATATTAGAGTTGAATATAATGAAAACAATGGCAGGGAAAATGGTCTTATTTTTCAATAATTTTGGAGCCCAAAAGGATAAATAATTGAGCATGTGAGAAAACTTTGTTTCACAATAACAGAAAAAGTAAATTTCTACCCTTATATATCGAGTGTAAAAACCCAACATTTTGTAGAACAATTACTATGTATTTTAGCCCAATAACAATATCCTCACATATTATCATCTGAATATGAGAAATAATGAAAATTTTTATATGAGAATTATGAATAATATAGCAAAACATGTGTTAATTTCAAAAGAAGTTAGGGAATAAATTACCGAGTTATCAATTTAAAGGAACCTCGAGCTCAAATTTAACCACCCAAATATAGTAGAAAAGCTATCGCTTGAATATATACTTGCCTAGCTCATAGAGATAAAAAAATGATCTTCAAGAGACCTTGTTAGAATAAATTCAAACGAGGCTAGAACAAATTGAATGTAGCAATAAAGATTATTGAGAATCAACTTGATAATTGATACTATCTATGAAGGAGAAGATAGTGAATTGTCTATCAAATGATACTATGTCTAATCCAAAGATTATTTTTTGTTTATTATACTAAAAAGTAACAAAGAATTAGAGGGGAAACAAATAAAAATACAAGCCAAAAGGGGAACTAAAATAGATGAAAAAATATTAACTAAAGAAGTTATGATTTTTCAAAGTCACAACATAACTTAGTATCACGGCTCAAGATGCAACAATAGTTTTCAATGTTATGATTTATTTTTTTTGTCAAAAATTATCTCAGATGCCAAATTAAGTTATATTTATGAAGGATATAATGTGTAGTAATAGAAAGTTGAAGACTTATAGAATGATAAATATGACTGATAAGTATAATATTATCATCCAATATAAACTTTTGAAAAAGTTAAATGTTACGGGGACCTTTATTATTTATTTTTGCATTTTTTATGTGCATATTTTCTATAAGAAACTATGTGACTTTGGATGAAGTATGAATTTGATGTCATTATCTGTAGTGTGACTGAACCTAGACAAGATGATTCCAATCACTACCTCACTTCAAATAGATGATGATCCAATCAATTTTATGAATAATATTATTAAAGATGTATTGGTATCAATAAGTGGAAGTTCATTCTTCATATGGGCAAAGAATAAGTGAAATTTAACCTCTATAAAATCTTATAAAATTTAGACTATGATGAGAAAGATTGCTAGAGAGTAGATAATCTCTTATGCACCATGATGAGAAAGAGGTAACCTTCATATGCAAAGATTTTGTAGAAAATTGTTAGCTCAAAAAAGATAGACAAGATGAAAAATTAGATGAACTTTGGATTGAAAAAAATAATGGAAGTGATAATAAAGAAAAATACTACTACAAAATCATGATATTCTTTAAAGTTGTGACTTCTAAAGATTTCAATTCAGACTATTGTAAGGAGGATGATATGAAGAAATTATTGAGGAGATTTTTAATATTGTAAAAAAAGTTCCACAACAGATGATTAACTCACTAGAAAATAAAGATAAGGTAGAGACAATAAAGATGGAATATTTGAAGGCATATGAAGATAAAATAGTTATATTAAAAAATATAATTGCTTTATAAGATGTCATGACTTTATATGCTAGATCAATTAATAAAGTCATGGCCTGAGATATTACCATAATAATGGAGAAACAAAAGCTTAAAAGGATAGTAGTGACACTTTACAAAGTTATGACAAAATTGATCCAGAAAGAAAATTCACAAGCAATGACTTAACAAGTTATAGCATTAACAAAGAAGATTGTAGGAGGTGTTGCCATGACTTTTTTCAAAGTCATGGTATTCATGAAAGAATTCTCTAAATGAGCTACTTTGAAGGATAACTTAATGCTAGAAAAGAAATTAGTAAGGTAAGTAGAAGAGAGACTACACATAAAATTTTGCTTGGACCACTAAGATTACTAACCAAATTGAAGCTCTAATAAATTAGTAGCGATGGAAGTTAAATAAAGTGCTACTTGGAGACAACTCAAAAATTTACTTTTTGTATTGTGTGGTGTAATAAATATTTTTATGTTTTTAATGAATGTGTATATATGCACTCACATATTTATGCACGTAGACACCCAAAAGAAGTCATGACATTCAAACCTTGTCTTGACTTTTTTGCAAGACAATTGAAGTCGTGGTTCTCAAATATATCTATGACATTCCTTTAATAGAGAAGTCATAGTCATGTAAAAAGTCATGATATTTTTCTCATTAGCTGTGATATAACCCCTGCCTATGCAAAACCCCTAGCCCTAATTTTTGTGATATTTCTAATTTTTTCTTTCTTTTGAGATTTGATGAAATTTTCTAATAACAGATAACTTAATTATCGAAGATCTGAGCCAACTTGGATTAGGAGATATTGATTTTGATTCTTGAAGCTAAGGATGAGGTGAGAGGAGGCCGAATCAAATTATAAAGCCAAAGTCAAGAGATAGAGATAATCTAACATCTAGACTTCTTCTAAAGTTGTAGCATGAAAGCTGGCCTTTCATACATAAATAAGGAAGAGATGAATGATTTCTATGTTGGCAAAAAAGAGTTTATAGAAAGACAATGGTTCAACAAATTTATTCCACCTTTTCAAGTGATGATTGAGAGATAAAATTAGTATTGATTATGCATTCACATAGAAAGGCGGAATGCAATATTTATCATAGAGTTTTACTTCAATTTAAAAGACATTCAAGACAATATGTATTATGTATTAGAAGTTTTGGTGTGATTCGATAGAAAATGTTTCAACAAAATATCTTGATAACAAGTAGTCATAGATGGTATGACCTTCAAATCTTTAGGTCCAAATGAATTATAAGGAAATTGCCAAAGCATTGATGGATGTAAGAGAAGATTAAAAAGTTCCATCAAAAAGTGCATATGAACACTTAGTATGGGAAGAACTTACAGAGAAGAGCAATGTTTGATTATATTTTCTATATTATATTTTGCATCGAACTCTCCATGTCTCCACTATCACACAAGATAAGGTGATATTCCTCATTGCCCTAGTAAAAATATATAAGATCTATGCAAACAAAAAGTTTTGAGATTTCAATTCTAAATTTTCAAGTGGGTAAATTCTTTAGCCAAATAATTCATCTTTCATTGATCATGATGCTTTATGAGTTGACTATTGAGATAGTCTTGACAAATGAAGAAAGAAAGAAATTTTGCACATGGATGTCCTCCTAGACATTGGTAGGTGTGAAGAGATAGCTTAAAGGAGATAAGAAAAAAAATGTGATTATTGAATAAAAATATTCAACCAAAGTTGGATTAGAAGTGTCACAATTCCCTAAAGTTGACATAGATTCAAAGGAAATAAGTAGAGAAATTTATTAAGCATCACCATACATATTCAAGCATTATTTGACTAGGTAGTGAGGTGACTTGGTGAGAGTCATCGATATTACAAAAATGATAAAATTAGAGATTGACTATAGTTTAATTGTACTTGAGGGTGGAGATAAAATTGATGCATAGTTATTTAAGGTTGAATTGGAGAGGAGATAATAAATTGGAAGTGTATGAAAAAAGAGGAATACAAAGTTAATGTTGAGAGAAGAAATAGTTATTTGTAACTGTCCAAAAAATTTAAAGATTGCGTTATGAAGATTCTAGAAGGGGTGTTGAAATGAATAAAGATGAAAAACACCAAATCATTTGGGATGCTTTTTGAATCTTTTGCAAGTGAGTGGCAAAAAACTATTGCGAATAAAAATTAGATAACATAGGAAAATGTGCACTATAGATAATTATAATGGATCAAAGATTTGGAAAATTATTGTGAGAACCAAAGGCTAATATAGTTTTTCCTTGCTTCATTTGAGGATTCACTAAACTCTGTGCCAACATTGAGTCCTTCAAAAAAAAGTTACCATTTGAGAATTTTGATAATCACAGTCAATCATATTGTCCTCTTTTTTTCTATGTTGAGATATTGTATGTGTGTCTTCTTGTTGTATTGATGCTTATTATTTGTCTGGAGAATGGATAGAGATTCATTGCTCAAGGATGCGCATAGATTTAGTATGAGAATTTATTCGACACTCAATGTGCTAAATATTTTATGTGATTTGATATCTATTTATTGTTGTGATTAAATTTATTTGAGCATTTATTAGAGAGATTACACTAAATGTTTGGTTTTAGGGAATTTAATAAATGTTTGTGAAATCAAAGTTATTTTGGATAAAATTAATAAATTTGATGGAGTGAAGACTTAAGAGCAAAGAAGTGATGGTGACTCATGATATTTTTCATATCATGACTTGAGTATACCTTCCATATCTTACTAAGTAGATGTAACATTTTTTCTTGGTGGTAACTTGGTAAATCTAATCATGATAATCTATATATACCATGATGTTATTATTAAATTGTCATAATCTTTTCATCATGCAACATAATCTTTATGATCATGATATTTCTGAGTCATACCCATGATATCTTTAAAACACATTATGGTTGTGGCTTTATGATCATGATATATTTATCCCACTAGTACAATTAGTTGTAGTAATTTATACATAGAGGTGTCAACTAGGCTAGGTGGCTTGAGCATGAACCATGGCACTGCACATTTCAGCTATGCCTGGCCTGACACGACACAATTCAAAATCCTGCTTAGTCTAGGGACTTAAGGTTAGCTATGAGTCATGGGTCAAGTCTCATCGGATAATCATTCAATGAGGTGAGTTATTAAAAAAAAATCAAAGTCACGTAAGCTAGATCTTTCTTTTGTGGCTGATCGCAATTGATCAGCCACATAAGCTTGCCACCTATTATGTTTTCACTCAATATGTTATAACAGGGATGGTCTAGCATGGCCCTGCACTTGGCCATGCTACTGTGACATGCTGGGCTGGCCAGCTAGTTCTAGTATCATGCTTGTTACGCCACACAAGTCATACTGTATCTAGCATAGTATTGTGGCACGGTCATGCTTCGCTCAAATAGGCTATGCCATCATGACACAATCCATTTAATACTTTTATTTACACAACTATACCTTATTTAATATAGAGATAAAATATCAAGTATCTTGAGTTGTGACATTATTTTCTACCATGAAATTTGTTCTCGAGAATATTTACTTTATTCATGCCTTTTCTAATGCTATGACTTAGTTCTCCAGCAATAAAACACCAAATCTATGATAATTTTCAACATTATAATTTTGTTTTATAGAGAGTAAATGCATCAGTCATAGTCTTTTCTAGTGTTACAATATTTTACTATAAAAAAAATATCAGTCATGGTCATTCTCAACACCATGATATTTTTTTCCAGAAATCATTTGTCTAAATTATGACATTCTTAATGCTCCGACATTGTGTTCTAGAGGAGAGTTTCTTGAGTTATAGTATTCATTTCCACCATAAGTTTGGAACTCTAGAGAAGATTTGATTAGAGGAAAGTAATGAACTCAAGCTACTGTTGTGACTTCTAGCTTAGAGCATTGAATATAATTCCCAAAGAATATAAGTAATACTTGGAAAATTTTGCCAAAAAGGAAGAGGAAAATTGGATTTCAAGCCAATGGTAACAACAAATATTAGGTAACAAAATTCCAACCCCTAATTAATGGTAAATTTAAGGAAAACATGAGTAATATCTAATTAGGTTTAGGTTTTGAAATTTTGATCATCAAATGAGCTTTCATTGAGAATCTTTGATTTCATTAGATGCCTTTCAAAATATCTCATACAAAATCTTATATAATATTAGGATAAATTAAGATCTAGGATTAGTATAATATACTGGTATATGATATATATAAAATTTTATATGATTTATATTTGTATTAATATTTGTTGTTTGTTGATAAATATGGGTATTAATTAAAACTAATATCTAGTGTTTTCACTATATCATAGGTTTAAAATCGAACGATCATGGTTTAGGGAGTATGCTAATCTTTCACTACTGAATTAGGAGTATATTTATTCATGTTGTACACTATAGCTATTGCTTCAATACATAAATTCAGCTTCATACCTGCCCAACTCCTCACGTGTCTTGCCTTTTCTATCAAAATTATGATTATTTTGTTGTGGTAATCTAGGAAGCATGGATATGACATTTTACAGGCGTGCCATAGTGTCGGACATGTGGACACGTGGATACGGTATAGACACGCATCAATAATATGTCCGATACGCCACTTGGCGTATCGTTGACCAATTCGTGTCCAATATGTCATGCGGCATATTGGACGGACGTGTCAGATAATGTATCTGACACATATTTATTATATAAATGTTTGACTTATAATAAAATCTATGTGCTACGGCTACGACAACTCCAACGACGCCAAGTGGCTGATGATGCCAACAATGCCGAGTGGCTGACGATGTTGAGAATGCCGAGTCGTAAACAATGTTTAAGTCTGAAAAGGTAATGGCGGGGGAGGTGGGGGGCTGTCTTCTCTTCGAGATTTCGAAGCAGTAACAATAACATTGGGAGGGGGGGGGGGGGGATCTCAAAGCAGTAACAATAACATTGGGGGGGGGGGGGGGGGGGATTTCGAAGCAGTAACAATAACATTGGGGGGGAGGTGGGTTTCGAAGCATTACCATGGGGGGGGGGGTTTAAATCAATTATTTTAATTTTTAATTATGATTGTTTAATAAATATGCAATATATATATAAAATAAATTATTTTGAAGTATGTAATGTAATTTATTTTGATTTTAAATACATGATTTTAAGTAAAATGATAAATATGCAATATATAAATATGGAACATATAAATATGCATGATTTTTGTAGTATACAATACGTAATATATGCAATATATAAATATGTAATGGGGGGGGGGGATTTACATCTATTATTTTAATTTTTAATTATGATTGTTTAATAAATATGCAATATATAAAAATCAAATTATTTTGAAGTATGTAATGTAATTTATTTTGATTTTAAATGCATGATTTTAAGTATAATGATAAATATGCAGTATACAAATATGGAACATATAAATATGCATGATTTTTGTAGTATACAATATGTAATATATGCATTATATAATATGTAAGTATAATAGTTTTATAATTTATTTTGAATGAATAAATGTATTATGTAAATATATAAATTATATGTAATTAGTCTAATTGTATGGATGGAGAAAAAAATTAGATTAATTGGGTTTTGAAATAATATAGATTTATTTAAATGCATGATTTTTTTTTGCAGAATTATACAATATAATGAATTGTAATTTTGAGTCTTAAAGTAATCAACATAATAATCCAGATATTGATGATAATACTCCATTATAAAGGTACGTCACGAAATAAGCAAAACTGGATAAATAAAAAGGATGATGAAATGTTGCTTTTCAATGTAATTTTTGTAGAAAAATGTATAAAAGATCATATTATAGAGTCAATGCTTACTTGTTGAAAATTAAAGGTGCTGGAGTTGTATCTTGTACTAAAGTAACAAATCAAAATTTGATTGAGATGCGAAGGGTGATGGAGGAAGCTGAACAAAGGATGAAAAAATCTATTCTTAAGCAAGTTCATTTACCCACAATAAGTGTTGCAAATTCTAATTTTGAGAATTTTTCTTCTAGTGCTAGTGCAATTGATTTAAAAAGAAGAAAGTGGTCTATGGGATCAATTAGAAAGACATTCAATATGGGTGCACGTGAAATATTTGACAGTGAGATAGCTAGGATATTTTACACAGGGGGTTGTCTTTTCACTTTGCTAGAAATCCTTATTATGCTCGTGTATTTAAAAGTACAAGTCAACTTTTAGGCTATGTCCCACCAAACTATAATGCATTAAGAATAATATTATTGCAGAATGAGAAGTGTAATATTGAGAATCTATTAGAATCAATCAAGAAGACTTGAAATAAAAAAGGAGTGAGCATTTGCAGTGATGGATGGTCAAATGCTTAAAGAAGACCGCTTATTAACATCATGATAGTCTTAAAAAGTGGATCAATATTTTTGAAAGTAATAAACTATAGGATAAATACTCTATAGTTGATTTATTGGTTAACATTATACAAGAGATTGATCCTCAAAAAGTAGTTCAAGTTATAACTGATAATGCTGCAGCTTGCAAAGCAGAAGAATACATTGTGGAAGCAATGTTATGACATATCTTTTGGATCCTGTGTATGATTTATGCTCTCAATCTTGCTTTGAAAAAATTATGTGCTCAAACAACACACCCAAAATATGATGATGTGATGGAATAATATGGTTGGATCGCTCAAGTTTCAAGTGATATATCTTTCATCAAGAATTTCATTATGAATCATGCATTGAGATTATTGATTTTTAATAATTATCATCAGTAAAAGTTACTTTCAGTGGCTGATACATGTTTTGCTTTAATTATTATTATGTTTAAATGATTTAAGACAATAAAAAGAGGCTTGGAACAATTAGTGATAAATAAATAATGAGAAATGTATAAAGAAGATGATTTAATGGAAGTTAAAGAAGTAAATGATAAAATTCTAAATGAAGACTTTTGGATGGATGTGGATAATATCTTCTGCTTTACAACTTCCATTTATGAGATGTTTTGATTAGCTGATACTGACAAATCTCGCCTTCACAATATTTATGAGTGGTGGGATTCGTCAATCGAAAAAGTAATGGAAGTCATTTATAAGAAAGAACATAAAAGCTTCACAAAAAATTCATGGTATAATTTTGATTTATTAGTCAAATATTAAAGTTTTGATGGAAAATTTTAAATTTTTAATTATATTTGAACTTATATGAATTATTGTGTAATTTTACTTATAGGTTTTTTGATATTGTGAATGAAATCTTGGTGGAAATATGGAATAAAAGCTATACATCTTTATATTCGTTAGCTCATTCCTTAAATTCAAGGTAATCTTAAGAGTTTAAATTGTAGGCTTTGATAATTTAAATATAAATGATATTTTATGATGTTTAACTTTTTATAAATAATGTTAGAACTCAACTTGCAGGTATTATAGTTAATAATGGATTGATGAGTCTCATGATTGTATTCCATTATATTGAGATTTAGAAATAATAAGAGAAAAAAAATGTTTTGAGAGATATTTTTCTAATGAAGGTAAAAGGAGACAAGCAAATGACGAGTATCCTATGTTTTTGGTATTTTTGAAAGATTTTCCTAATATTGATTCATCAATAATAGGTGGTACATGAGTCTTATTAAATGGTAAATTATTCATGGAACTTCTGCACCAATGCTTCAATCTTTAGTATTAAAATTGTTAGGATAATTTTGTTCATTCTCATATTGTGAAAGAAATTGGAGCACATATAATTGTATTTACTTCATAAAGAGAAACAAGTTGACACCACAAAGTGCTGAAGACTTAGTTTATGTTCATACTAATTTCTGACTTCTGTCAAGGAGATCTTCAATTTATAATGAAGACAAATCTAAAATGTGATACATTGGAGGTGATGGTTTTGATTCAATGGATATTAAGAATGTTGAAATTCTTGAGATCGTAGATATTTCTTTTGATGGACCTGAACTAGAAGCCATTTTATTTGATTTAGAAGGAAATGCTAATCTTTTGTTTTAATATTTCTTATGTTTGTGTTTGAAAATTTGTAAAAAATAATGTTTGAGTTTTTTTTTTATTTATTTAAATTGTTTTTTAAGGATAATATTTGTATTTATTTTATCTTATTATGCCGTATCCTAATCGTATTTATATCCTAGTTTTTTAATATTTACAGTGTTCTCATAACCGTATCCTAATTTTTTGAAATTTATCATATCCCAGTATCCTGTCGTGTTGTATCCTCATGTTTGTATCCATGTCCGTGCTTCTTAGGTGGTAATATCATGATTATATTTTGTCTAGCAACATCTTGCTTGGCATAGAATCAATTAACTAGAAAATATTCTTTGCTATTATCTATCCATTGAACCTTTATCTTCTTGCTAAAATTAGTTTTCTACCAATACCTTAAACTCTATGAATTTATCTAAGAATTTAGTTTACTTTTGAATGAATAAAATCTATATATACATAAATAATTGATTAATAAAAGATACATTGTACCT
This sequence comes from Sapria himalayana, assembly GCA_029783825.1. Lineage (NCBI taxonomy): Eukaryota > Viridiplantae > Streptophyta > Magnoliopsida > Malpighiales > Rafflesiaceae > Sapria > Sapria himalayana. The sequence continues at coordinate 242,045 of JAREIK010003706.1, forward strand.
TGGTCTACCAAGTGAAGTATTTTGGGTTTCTCAAAATGGGTCACAATGTATCGAATCTAGCATTGCCTATTATTTGGTGGCTATAGATTTGAATATTGCCTGCTTTTGCTTTTCTTACATTTAATCCTTGTAAACCAACCTTTCTGAACAATCTTGTACACATTCTACTATCATCTTTGAGAATATAATTATGAGACTCATCTCATTGATGTTTCAAAGTATCTGATGTCACACCATAGATTCTTGTCATGATTTAATGTTTTCCTTAGATGCAATCCGTTAACTTTCAAGTAAGTTAAAGGATACTGAAAGTTTTACCATTACATGCATTTTTTGAAAGCACATTTTTTGGGGGATGCTATGTGACTTTGGATTAAGCGTGAATTTGATATCATTATCTATAGTATGAAGGTTGAACCTATTTAAGATTAATTTAATTACTCTCTCACTTCAAATGATCGATCATTTAATTAATTTTCTAAATGAAGTTATTGAAGATATATTGGTGAAGATTAATAAATTTATTTTTCTAGTAGATTTTGTTGTGCTAGTTATAGAGGATGACCAATATGCTCCATTGATCTTAGGACACCTATTTTTAGCCACTAGATAAGTATTAATTGATGTTAAAAAATGAGAGTTTATACTTTGTTTAAATAAAGAATGAGTGAAGTTGAATATTTACAAAAGCCAACAAAGTTTAGAATATGATAAGAAAGATTGTTAGAGATTATATAATCTCCTATGCATCATAATAATACAAAAGGTGAACTTTAGATAGAAAAATTTCATAGAAGATTATTGGCCCAAATATTATATAGAAGATAAAATATTAGATGAACTTTGGATTCAAAAAAATAGTGGAAGAGATTATGAAGAAGAAGACTACTATAAAGTCATGCTATTCTTTAGAACCATGATTTTTGAATTAAATTCTTAATTCAACAAAATGGAGAAATTATTTAAGAGATTTTCAAGATTGCAAAAGAAATACATGCAAAGAAAATTTCATAGTTGATGGTTGATTCACAAGTACATAAAGCCATGGTAGAGACAAAAAAAATGGAAAATTTAAAGGTATATGAAGATAAAGTAGCTATAAAACTCAGATTTAGAAGATGACATGACTTTACATTCTAGATCAATTAATAAAGGCATAGCACAACACAATGCTGTGATTTTGAAGAAATAGAATCTTAAAGAGAAAATAATGACTCTTACTAAAGCAATGACAAAATTGATCTTGAAAGAGATTCCATAAGTTTCAACTTAACAAGTCATGGAATAACCAATTGAGATTATAGATATTTATGTTGCAACTTCTTCCAAAATCATGACAGCCATGGAAGAATTTCTCAATGAAGTTACTATGAAGGAGAACTTGATGTTGGCAGAAAAATCAAAAAGATAAGTAGATGAGAAAAACTATATGAAGAATCTTGTCTTAATAGTAGAAATCACTCACCAAATTGGAGATTTAATGGTATAGTTGTGGATTTAAAATATAGTTCTACTTGGGAGATAACTCAATAATTTACTTTTTGTATTATGTAATGTAAATAAATATTTTTATATTTTTTATGAATATAGACATATACACTCAGATACATATATACATAGACAAGCAAGATAAGTCACAACACTCAAAACCTAGTTATGACTTGCTTATAAGTCAATTCAAGTTGTGATACTCAAACCTAGTCATGAAATTACTTTAAAAGGAAAGTCGTGACCATGTAAAAAGGCATGGTAATTTTCTTATTAGCCATGATAACATATAATCCTATATAAATCCCCTAAGCCAATTTTGTAGGATAATTTTAAATTCTTTTTCTCCATATGAGGAAAACTTATACAACCTAACTATAGAAGATCTAAACCAACTTGGATGAAGAGATGTTGATTTCAAAGCTAAGTACGAGAGAGTAGAGACCAAATTGAGACACAATCAAAGTCAAGGGACATGCAATCAGACATTAAAATATCTTCTAAAGTCATGACCTAAGAGTTAATTTTTCTGATAGAAATGAGAGAGATAGAGAATATATTTGTTGTCAAAAAGCGCTTTATAAAAAAGAAAAAGTTCAACAAATTCATTTTACTTTTTCGAGCAATAATTGAGAAGAAAAACTGGTACTAATTACATATGGAATAGGGGAATGTAATATTATCAGGAAATTTTACTTTAATTTAAAAGATGTGCAAGACAAGAGATGTTATGTATGAGAAGTTTGGGTGTGATTCAATAATGAATGTTTCAACAAAATACTTGGATTACAAGAAGTCTTAGATGGTATGACATGCAAATCCCTAAAGGTTCAAATGAATAACAAGGAAATTATAAAGATATTGATAGATGAAAGAAGAGATTATAGACTTCTATTGAAAAGTAAATATGAACACTTAGTACTGGGAGAAATTAGGGAGGAGCAAGGTTTAAGTATTTTTTCTATGCTTAATTTTATTGCTGACTCTCCATGTCTCCACCATCACACAAGTTAAGGTGATATTTCTTTTTACCTGAAAAAAATGATTAAAAATTCAAGGAAAAAAATCTTGAGAAGTCCATTCTTAATTTTCAAGAGGATGAACTCTTTAGCCAAATAATTTATTCTTCTTTGATCACGATGATATATCAAGTTGAAAGAGTCCTAACCAATGAAGATTAGATGAATGGTGCTAACCAATGAATTTTCTCCATGATATTGGTAGGCATGAAGAGAGTGCTTGAAGGAGACAATAAAAAAAAGGCTATTATTGAATTGTAATATTCAACCAAAGTTGGGAAAAAAGTGTCACCATCCCCCTAAGTGATAGAAAGATGTAAAGAAAATAAAGAAGAAAAATCACTATAGATATTATAGTATTAATTTGATTAGGTAATGAGGTGATTTGGGGGGAGTAATCTGTATTCTAAAAATGATGAAATTGGTGAGAACTTGAGGCCAGAGATAAAATTTGATGCATAATTCTTTAAGGAAGAATTGAAGAGAAAGATAATAAGTAGAAAAAATGCATGAAAAGAAAAGAAGTGGATGATAAAATTAATATGAAAAGATAAGATATATTGTGAGAGATTTATCTCAACAAGGAGCAGTTATTAGTAGCTAACCAAGAGAGCTTTAAAGATTACATTTTGAAGATTCTAGAAGGGGTGATAAAATGAATGAGGACCAGAGTGATGGGAAGCACTAAATCTTTTGTGAAGTTTATGAGTCCATTTTAAGTAAATGATAGAAAATTATTGTGGATAGAAATAAAGTAACCAATGAAAACATGAACTATAGAGAGAAAAAATAGATCGAAGATTTGGGAAAATATAGTGAGAATTAGATGAAAATATACTTGTGTTTGGTTCATTTGAGGATTTAATAAATTCCATGCTCACATTTGAGCCCCCTCCAAAGCAAGTTTTCATTTTAGGATTTTGATTATCATAGCCAATCTTATTGATTTTCTTTTTTTCCATGTTAAAATATTGCACGTGTCTTTCATTGATAATGTTCTATATTTTTTTTTATTGTTTTGGTGCTTGTGATTTGTTTATAAAATTGAGAGAGATTCATTATTTGAGGATGAGTGTTACTTTTAGTGTGAGAGTTTGTCCGACATTTCATGTATTGAATATTTTTGGTGATTTGGCATGTATTTATTATAGTGATTGTACTTATTTGAGTATTATTTGGATATATTTCATTAAATGTTTGTTTTGAGTGAGGTTAATTGGATATTGGTGAAATCATATCTAATTTGGTGAAATTAATATACTTGATGGAGTGAAGTCTTGAGAGGAGAAAAGTGGTGTAGAGTCAATATATTTCTCATATTTTCACTTGGGTATACATTCTAATTCTTACTAAGTTGTTGTGGTAATCTTTCTTAGTAGTAATTCTAGAAAATCAATTATGGTAATATCCGTATGTCACAATTTTACCATTAAGTTGTCATAAATTTTTTATTGAACAATATAGTTTTTATGATTATGATATTTTCTCTGAGTCACGATTATGCAACATAAAAAAATATTATAACCATTGTGAGTTTTATAGATAGTGGGTCAAGTTCCACACTAGTATAATTAGTTGTGGTAATTTTTAGAGCTATAACTTATTTAATATGAATCCAAATTATCATGTATTTTGAGTTGTGACATTATTGTTTATTGTGATATTTTGTTCCAGAGAGCATTTACTCTGGTCATTATATTTTCAATACTTTAACTTTGTTCTCTAATGAAAAAAATACCAAAGCTATGATGCTTTCTAGCACTACAACTTATTTTTATAGATTGTAAATATATCAATCATGGCCATTCTTAGTGCCATGTCATTTTGATACAGAGAAAAAATTTGATTCATTGTCATTTCCTAAGAAGCACAGATACAAACACGAGGATACGACACAGTAGGATATGGAGGCAGGGCAAATTCTAAAAAATTAGGATACAGATATGGTTAGGATATAGTATGATAACAAAAATAAAAATTATTTTCTTTATAAATATTAGGTATTTTATAAAATAAAATATTTTATTTCATTTTATTTTATTTTATAAATATATATTTTTTTATTTTATAAAATAAAAATATTTTATTTTACTTTATAAGATAATATTTATAATTATCTTATTTTATATAAAAAAAATATATATTTTATTTTATAAAATAAAAATATTTTATTTTATAAAAAATTCCTAGGTCATTTCCTAAGAAGCACAGATACAAACACGAGGATACGACACAGTAGGATATGGAGGCAGGGCAAATTCTAAAAAATTAGGATACAGATATGGTTAGGATATAATATGATAACAAAAATAAAAATTATTTTCTTTATAAATATTAGGTATTTTATAAAATAAAATATTTTATTTCATTTTATTTTATTTTATAAATATATATTTTTTTATTTTATAAAATAAAAATATTTTATTTTACTTTATAAAATAATATTTTATAATTATCTTATTTTATATAAAAAAAATATATATTTTATTTTATAAAATAAAAATATTTTATTTTATTTTATAAAAATCAAGCCCCCCCCCCCCAGAATCTCGTCCTGCATCCCCACAATATCGTGCCCGCCCTGCATCCCCACAATATCGTGCCCGCCCTGCATCCCCACAAATCGTGCCCGCCCTGCATCCCCACAGATCGTGCCCGCTCCTTGACTCCCAACAAATAGTGACCCCCTGCCATGCTCCGCCCACGGAATCGGTTATTCGGTGTCATGGGTGACGTTGACTACTCTTGGCATGGATATGGTGCCGACACAACCAATTGATATGCCGCATGACATATCGGATACAGATTGATCAATGATACTTCACGTGGTATATCAGACACGTATTAGTACCATTTTCATGTGTCCGACACATGGACACGACTATAGGGAGCCGTGTCCTTGCTTCCTAGGTCATTCCCACACTGACACTTTGTTCCAGAAATAATGTCTTAGCCATGATATTCTTAATGTCATGATATTGTATTCTAGAGGAGAGTTCCTTGAGTCATAATGTTCATTGCCATTATGATTTTGGTACTCCAAAGAAGATTTGTTGAGATCAAAAAGTCATGATATCAAGCTAGTGCTATGACTTCTAGCTTAAAGCATCACATAGAATCTCTTAGGCATATAAGTGATACTTGGACAATTTTGCAAAAAAGGAAGAGATAAATTGAATTTCAATCCAAGAATAATAAAAAAACCTAGGTGATGAAATTCCAACCCCCAATTAGGGAAAAATCAAAGATGAATATGAGTAATATTTGATATAGTTTATGTTTTGAAATTAAGATCATTAATTCAGGTTTCATTGGGGGAACTTTTGATTTCATGAGGTACCTTTCAAATTGTTACATACAAAATCGTTCTCAATATTAGGTTAAATTGAGATTTAGGATTGCTGTAATATACTTATTTATGATTGATACATGAGTTTATATGGTTTATGTTTGTGTTAATATTATAGTTTGGATGTTGATGGAAATGAGTGTTAATTAGATCTAAAATTTAGGGTTTTCACTAAATCACAGATTTATGCATATCAGATATAGTAGAAAGTGATAAGTATGTCTGGAGAGATACTAATGTTTTGTAATAAAAAAAAGTGATAACCCTTTTAATTCTAATTCATGAGATAAATCTATATCTAAAAATTTGAGATTGAGATAAGTTTAATCATTATAAGTATGTGCTTGCAAAGTGAAAGCACAAATAAATTAATGACTAATCAATTATATATATTCTAGAAGAAATAACCTCATGTGATATGGGGGTTGAGTAGAACATCTCTAGCCTATGAGTATTATCATAGTATGAGAGTTATGTGTTGGTCATTATGTATGATAACATGTAACTCATGAGATACACATAAGAGGAGATGCTTTATAGGGTAGTGAAAATCCTACGTGTTAATTGATCTTGTATGATTTCCATATGACATGAGGCACGACCCGACTGAGTTGTGTCGTTGACTAAGTTGTGTCTGGCCTAGCAAGCAAAGTCTAGAATCATGCCTAGAATTGGGTCATGTTGGCCCAAGGCATGGCTTGTCCCATGCTAGGCTAGAGGCTATTATGCCTCATGTTAGACCAGGCATGACTCGCATGCTTAGTTCATTGGCATGAAGCACAAGCATAGTGACCAAGACCCAGGATCATGCCCAAAGCCATTTTCAAAAAAATGTGTTTTTTAAGTATTGTACTTGTCGTGTTCATGTGGTAGGTATTTTTAATTAAACTCGATCTACCATATTGATGTGGCTGATCACCCCCTTGGAATAAAAGTCCCAACAACTAAGTGCCACTAGGCATTGAGTGAATTTGCACATGTACTTGATATTGACAATAGTCAATGTTGTTGTTAGGCACATGCATCGACGTTATTGTAAAAAAAAATATTTCAAAATCTTGGAGATTGGAATTCATTCCAATAGTTAGGGATAGAAATTCAATGACTGTCGTGTTTCTACCATTTAATATATTAAAAAATATAAAAATAATAAAAATATATATTATCATAATAAAAAAACTATAAATATATATTAAGTATTAAATGTTTTTCATTCTTAATCTATAAATATATATTATAAAAATTATAAATATAGTATTCTTCTCTCTCATTCTCAAATCTCAAATCATAATTTAGAGTTATTTTTATTCTTTAATATTTTCACACATTCATACACTCTCTTTCTCCCACACTCCCTCTCTCACTCTATCTCACTCTCTCTATCTCTACGGGAATGTGACTGGAGCTCTGCCATTTAGAAGTTGGAAACTAGAATGGAATGGTGCCTCCAATTGTGATTATACTAATACCTAATGTTACCATAATTTGGGTATTTTTTTTAATTGATAAATATTAATTATTTATTTTTTAACAAACAAAAAAAAAATTAAGCATTGGCTAATATTAAATATAATGATAATGAAATTAATATTGATTTAGATATAAATAATGATATTAACCCTATGAAAAGATTTGATGCCGAAATCATATTTTTTTTTATGGCTTTGACCTAAACTCAAATGCCTAAAAAATAAAAAATTAGAAGTTCAGTTGTTTGAACTTACTTTAAGATAATATATATAAAAATTTTAAGAGTGTTGATGAAGAATTGACACATTGTTTATATTATATATATATATATATATATATATATATATATATATAAGTAGAGGTGGCATGGGCTATCTAAAGATACATCGATTAATACACTAAAAAAATATGGTGTATTAGATCCAAGGTAAACTCAACTAAGCATGAGCGGTATAATGTTTGAAGCTAGATCTAGTTTAATTTTTTTGACCACATTCATATACCACAATAATTTAATAAGAGAAGGTGACCAAACTAAATATGATCATGAGTCTTTTGATTAGATTTTTGGAAGATTCTAGAATAGTTTGTTTTATATAGATCTATTTCTAGCCTGCTTATCATAAGATTCATAGGTCCACATGTAAAAATGACATAAAATTAGAGGTGTCAACCGGGTTGGACCGGCTCGGTTAGGCACGGGGCACGGCACGATTCGGTCGTGCCTGGGCCCGTGCCATGCCCGACCACGGCACCAACCGTGCCGTGCAGAGGCCAACCAGGCCTCGTGCCATGCCTGGCCCGGCACAGATCCATGGCCCGTTGGCACGGTACCTCGGCACGAGCTGAGAAATCCCAATTTTTTTAAAATTAGGGTTTCGGCATTGCAGCGGTGCTACGGTGCGGCCATAACCCTATTTTTTTAAAAATTAGGGGTCAGCGGTGCGACGGCGCATGCCAAAACCCTAATTTTTTTAATTTAGAGGTTCGGCTGCGCGCAACACGATGGAGTGATGGCGCGTGCCGAAACCCTAATTTTTTTTAATTAGGGGGTCGGCAGTGCGACGACACGCGCCAAAACTTTATTTTTTTTAATTTAGGGGTTCGACTAGACCGAACCAAACCCGACGGATCGTGCCGCGGGCCTGTGCCGGACTGAACTCCACAAAACCTTGCCGGGTCAGGCACGTCACCGTAGAGTAACCGTGCCGTGCCTAGCCCGGCACGAAAGCATGGTCGGGCCTGAAAAAATATGGCGGTCGGCCCAGCACGTCCCGTCTGACACCTCTACATAAAATATCATAAGTTAGAAAATAATTAATAATTAATGAATTTAAAAAATATAATAAAGTAATATCAATGATATCAAATATCCTGACTAGTCGTGATGATACATCATTTGTATATATCACTGCATACTATATAGATTTTATATGAAAATATAATAAAAAATTTTAGAATTTTATGAGATTTTTCATCCTCATGATAGCCTTGTCTTATACGAGTCCATGATGAAAATTTTTAGTGATTATGATATTTATAATAAAATATTTATTATTATATTTGATAAACATCAAATAACGTAGTCATTATTAGTATGTTTATTAGTATTAATAGAGATGAGTTATTTGGTGAGATTTTTCATGTTAGGTATATGTGTCATAGTATTATCCTAATAGTACATTGGGGATAAAAGTTGTTTATTTTTATTAGAAAAATAAGAAACTCGATAAAATATCATAGGGTACCTAGCAGATATTAGGAGTTTGATAGTCTATTTATCTATAATCTAAAGAAAAAATTTCAAACAAATGTTAGACATCATTGAAATTATATTTATCTAATATTGTAGTCATGTGTTTTATATGAACATATGATATATGATTATGTTAATACTAAGAGTGATGAACTTATTATTGATAATTCTGACTGAAATATAGGAATTTTTTTTATAAAATTACAGAAGATTTTTTATGTCACGAAAAATGTATTCATCTGTATACATTTTTATCACTTATATTGCATCCAGATGCACGCCCAGCAAGCCCAGAGGTCGCCCTACTTTTAGTATCATATCTATTGAGATGTAAATTAAGTATTTAAAGTATTAGTCAACTATTTTATCTCTTTATTACATGACTGTCTACATAGATCCTAAGATTAAGATAGAAAGAATAAAGAATATTTTGACATACATATCTATGTGCATGAATCATGGCCACCAACCTGAATCGTTCATCCATGAAAATTGACTAACTTTTTTAAATACTACGATACTAGGTATAGTAGTAGTTATAGCCATGCTTCGAGTATTGACATAGATATTATATTCAGAGATTATGACTTCTCCATTTAGTTAGTACGGAGAAAATGATGGGGTGATCTTTCGAATAGGAGTAAGCGATCACAGTACTTAGAGATACTGATTACCACTCAATCTTATCACATAATGATAATACAAATTTTAATATTTTAATATCTTGAAAATCATATAAATCCACCTATCCCCTAGCATAGTAGTGAAGTTTATTTTTTTTATTACATCTATTATCATTTTTGATAGGAGATTGATACTGTAGCCAAATATTGTCAAGGCACTTGAATGTATGAAAGACTGAAAAAATTCAAGATTGATCATTCAGGATAGAGAGAGAGCACAAGAGTTGCTGACATATGATGACACATGAGACTTTGAGGATATTAAGACTATCACTAGCGATAATATTAGATTTTTATATGATGATGATGATGATTTGCATATAAATACTAATTGATATTTGAATTGATTTTTGTTTGTTGATATTATGTTTATTTTTTGATTATCATTTTGGTATGATATAATTCAATTTTAACACTGACTATGATTTACGATTATATTTTTTTTCTATTATTATTAATTATTATTTATTATTTTTATTTTATATCCATTTCTTGGACCTTGGTTTTATATAAATTTATATTTTATTTTTTACTTTACTTATAGCACAATAGTCATAGTTAATGTTTATATATTATTAGTCTTTTGCTTCGTTAATTTTAACACTGACTATGATTTACGATTATAGTTATACTTTTGCTTCGTTAATATTATGTCTAATATGTGTTGTACATTTAATTAGTTTTTTCTTTGTTTTATTTATTTATATTTATATTTTTATATTTCTATGGTGATTGATCATCAGTGTGTGGTGGTGGTGACGGTGATCGGTGAATGATGCATGTGGTGGTGCTACCCACAAAACTAGTAGATTTGGCATGACTCGAGATGACCCAACATGGTAGGCATGATTCTGCTAGGAATCATGCCAGTTATGCCATGCCCGGTCAAGTAGGCTAGATGTCGTGCCATGTCATACATGACATGACTTCCATGTTTAGCCATGCTCGTCACAACACGATGATCCGAATAAGCCACCCAAAATTTATGCCGGCACAATACGACTCATTTGACACCTCTAATGAAAATATATATGTTATATATTATGAGTTTGATACATATGAAACTTAAATTACAAATATATTTATTACCAGGACAACTCGTATCATTAAAATATTAATGGTGAAAAAATAGAAGTATATATACAAAGCAATTATTATTAGTAGTTGACATATTACCTAAAATAATTAGATATGTGAATGACCCATGAATAGAATAAAATGTGTTATATGCAAAGATGACGCTATGTATTTTTACAGTAATCTAGAATTTGTCTGATAATTGAATAAATTATTGACCAAATACTAAAGAAGTATCATCATGCATAAGAATGTGAATTAATCCTATAATCTAAGTATCTTTCTAAAACTTAGGTCTATCTACTCAACTCGAGAAGTTCTTAGTTTACTATTAATTAATCACACTACCTATACAATTTTAATAAGATTAATATCTGAACTCATATCTATTTTATTATTTGTATAACTTATATACTAGTTTGACTATGTTTAATGAAAGAAAATTACTCAACAAAGTTTTGAGATCATGTTAATTAACAATAAGTTTTGACACATCACAAAGTTGTAATAATAGTCCAAGCAATTATCAAGAGTAATTAATATATTGTATAAAAGGAAAAGGATTGTGGGATGGACAAATGGGAAAGTATTTGTGGTGCTTTCAGGTACATAAAAGCTTTACCAAAGATATAACCAAAAGAGGACTATCTATGGTAGGAATAGACTATGGGAGATAACCTCTTGGATACTAACAAGGCATGACAAATTCTACATTCTTTTATCTTTCATCTAATAAACACGTTTTCACAACATAAGATAAAATTACATCATAGACAAGAAAATATTTAGTCGAATCCCAAATATATTTTCTCAATGTGAGTAGTTAGTTATTTCATAGTTACTTGATCAAATTGTTATAATAATTATTATGAGATCAATATTTAGACTTATATTTATTATATTAATTATATGATATATATATTTATGAAATTTTATTGGACATAAATATACATTCAATGAGCTTTTAATGTTATGCTAAGAACTATCAAGTATTTTACATAATGACAAAGTTACCATAATCTTTTCAATGCAAGCGCTATCTTGAGTGCATCATTTTCAATTGAGTCTTCAATATCTATTTACTCTGCCTCTTCATCAAGTGAATCTGTGTCGCTAGTGGAATGGAGTCATGACTCCATTTTTGATATCATGAAAAGAAGATGTCACAACTCACTAATTTCATGTAACAACTTTACTTATTTAATACTCATTTCACTTATTGAGACTTATCCACTTTTGTACTCCTTGAACACTATATATTTATGGTAAATAATTGTTCTTATTTTTGGATCCCAAAAGCTTGTAGTTTTTGATAACTTACACTTATTTATGGTAAATAAGTATAAGTTCTTTTGGATCCCAAAAGAACTTACACTTTATTGGTTTAAATTCTAACTTGTTCATTTTTTTCTTTGGCACATAATTGTATGGATCACACCTAAAAACATGGAAATGGGATGCCCTTGGCTTTCTCCCATTCAATTCCTTCAAGGGGGTATGATCCTTCCCTACTAAAGTAGGAGTACACTTCTTAATGTAGCATATTGTGACAATTACTTCAATCCAATAATTCTTTTTAAGGCCTGCTAAGTACCTCAAGCGCCTTGCCTTTTTCATCAAAGTTATGTTCATTCTATTGTGGTAATAACCTAATCATGTTATATCTAGCAATATCTTGCTTAGTAATGAAGCGATCAACTAAAAAATATTTCATTCTATTATTTATCTACATAATCTTTATATCCTTGGTGAACTAGTTTACAAATGATGCCTTGATCTCCATGAATTTATTTGACATTTTAGTTTTCTTTTGAATGAAGAAAACTTTTATATACATAGAGAAATTATCAATAAAAGATATATAGTATCTTCATCTCTCAAGTAATGTAGCTTGTATTTCTTCAAATATGTCATTATGTATCAAATCCAGCACTACCTCTAAACTGATGACTATAGATTTTAATTGCACCTACTTTTTCTTTCTTTACATGCAATATATGCAAAATTCCAACAATTCTAAACAATCTATTACAACTTCAACCATCTTCTTCAAGGATACAATTATGAGACTTTTTTTACTAATGTTCCCAAGTCTCTAATGTCACAGCATAGTTTCTTATCATGATATTGTATTTTCCTTACATGCAATCTTTTAATTTTCGAGAAAGTTAAAGAATACAAAAAATTTTATGATTCCTTATATTTTTGTGGAGCACACTTTCCAAAAAACATTGTGCAATTTTGAATAAGTATAGATTTAATGTCATTGTCTATAATAGGAAGGTTGAACCTAGACAAGATTACGCCATCCACTCTCTTACTTGAAATGATTAATCATGCAATAAAGTTTTCAAATGATATTATTAAAGATGTTTTAGTAAAGATTGGTAAATTTATCTCTCCAGCTGATTTTGTTGTGCTAGAAATAAAAAATGATTAATATACTTCATTGATCTTAAGAAAATTATTTTTAGGCATTAGAATGGACGGGTATTAATTGATATCAAGAAGGGAGAGTACATATTTTATGTGGGCGAATATCAAGTAAAGTTCAACCTCAACAAAAGTATATATAATCTAGACTGTGAGGAAGAAGATTTTTAAAGAATAGATAATCGCATATGCACCATGATGAGATAAAAGGTAGGCTTTAGATGAAAAGATTTTATAAAAGATTGTTAGCCCAGAAAAGATGGAGAAAATGAAAAATTAGATGAACTTTGGATTTAAGAAAGTAGTAGATGATAATGAAGAAGACTACTTTGAAATCATGATATTCTTCAAAGTTATGAATTCTATAGAATTCAACTTAGACTACTCTGATAATATAAATGAAGAGGCAAAAAAAATAAAATTCTTTAATTCAACAACATGAAGAAATTATTGAGAAGATTTTCAAGATTACTAAAAAGTACAAGTAAATGAAACTCCATAGTTGATAGTTAACTCTTTGGAAGATAAAGGCAAACAGAGATACTAAAGATGAAATATCTAAAGGCATATGAAGATGAAGTAGCTATAACAAAAAAAGTTATGACTTCCAAAAATATTATGACTTTACATGCTAAATCAAAATATAGATTCATAGAATGAAATAATGTTGTGATAATAGAGAAATAAAAACTTAATCAGAAAATTATGACTCTTTCCAAATGCATGAAAAAATTGATCTAGAGAGAAATTCAACAAGGTGCAGCTTAACAAAAGGTCATAGCATTACCAAATGAGATTTTTGTCACCAATGCCAAAACTTTTTCCAAAGTCATCGTATCCGCAAAAGAATTCCCCAAATGAGCTACTCTAAAGGATAACCTAATGCTAGAAGAGAAATCAAAAAGACAAATAGGTGAGAAAGACTATGGAGAAATTTGCCTGGATCATTGAGATCACTGACTTATTCAGAGATCTAATAAATATCTAGCTATGGATATTAAATATAGTACTACTTGGGAGACAACTTAATAATTTACGGTTTGCATTGTGTGATGTAATAAATATTTTTATATGTTTTTTATGAATTTATACAACACTTAGATACCTACACAAATAGATACTTAAAAGAATGCTTGTAAGTCAATCGAAGTGGTGTATTACTCAAACCCAGCTACGACATTCCATCAGAGATAATCCAATGTTGAGACATCTTTTAAATTTACATCACGAGAACCTACTTTTCTTATAGAAATGAGGAAGAGATGAATGACATCTATGTTGTCAAAGAAGAGTTTATAGGATTGCAAGGGTTTAGCAAATTCATTTCAACTTTTTGAGAAATGATAGAAAAAAACATTTCATATTGATTGTGCACACAACACACACTTGAAACATGGGAATGCAAAAATTGTTTGGGAGTTTTACTCTATTTTAAAAGACATGCAAGACTACATGTGTTATCTACGAGTAATTTGGGAGCAATTCAATTGGGAATTTATCAAAAAAAATATTTAGATTACAAGAAATTATACATGGAATTACATTCAAATGCCTAAAAGTACAAATAAACTACAAGGCAATCACCAAAATATTAATGGATGGAAGAGGAGATTGAAAAGTTCTATTTAAAAGTACATATTGACACTCGTATGGGAATAACTTATAAAGGAGAGCAAGCTTTGGTTATATTTATTATGCTTTATTTTGTAGTTGACTTTCCATGTCTCTATAATCTTATAAGATATGATGATATTATTTTTTTTCTAGTCAATAGATTGAATATCCATGTGAAAATTTTTTTTGAGAAATTTATTCTTAGTTTTTATGAGAGTAAATTCTATGATCAAATAATTCATCCTTCTTTGATCATGATGTTATACTGAGTTGAGAGAGTCCTAACGAATAAAGAAAAAGATGAATGATGTCCATGGATATCTCCTTAATATTGGTAGGTATAAAAATAATACTTGAAGGAGATAAGAAGAAAAAAATAATTCTTGAATGGGAATATTCAACCAAAGTTGGGCAAGAAATATCACCCTTTTCCTAAGCTAGTGTAGTAGAAATGGAAAGAAGTGGAGAAAAATAAAAAGAAGAATCACCATACATATTCGAGTATTATTTGACTAGGTAAGAAGCTGACTTGGGAAGAGTCATCAATATTCTAAAAATGATAAATTGGAGATAGCTATAGGGAGGTGCACTTGAGGGCAGAAATGAATTTTTGATGCATAAATCTTCAATGTGGAATTGAAGAGAAGAAACAACAACAAGTTGGACGAGTGCATGAAAAGAAAAGAAGACAAAAACAAAGTAAATATAGAGCGAAGAGATACAATGTGGGTCATGCATCTGAACAAGGAATAACTATTTGTAATTACCCAAGAAAAATTTAAAGATTTTATTATAAAAATTTTGGAAGAGCTGATGAAATGAATGGAGACTAGAGTAATGGGAAGCACTAAATTATTTGAGAAGCTTTACGAGTCCATTGCAAGTGAGTGGAAAAAAACTATTATAGATATAAACATAGTTATGAAAGGCGTGCCTGAGGTGTGCCTAAAGGTCAGGCGCCACCACTCCCCGGAAAAATGCCTCACTTCAGGCGAGGCACAGGCGGGCGAGGTGCAACGGGCAAGGAAGCACAGACACAGCACGGATACGTGTCCGATATGCCACGTGGCGTATCATTGATGAATCCGTATCTGATAAGCCATGTGGCGTATCGGACGGTGGCGCATCGGACGTCCAGTGGGCGGCAGAGGGCAGAGGGCAGGCGCATTTTGAGGGGGGGGGAGGCAGGGGGCTAACACGAATTGAGGGGGGAGGCAAGGGATGGGCGGGAATTGAGGGGGGAGGCAAGGGACAGGCGGAAATTGAGGGGGAGGAGGCAGGGGGCGGGCGAGAATTGAGGGGAAGGCAGGTGGTAATTGAGGTGAAGGCAGACGAGCGGTAAAGTAAAATAAAATATTTTTTTTATAAAATAAAAAAATATATTTTTATATAATATATGATAATTTTAAAATATTATTTTATAAAATAAAATAATTATAAATATTATCTTATAAAATAAAATAAAATACAATATTTTTATTTTATAAAATAAAAATATATTTATTTATTTTATAAACTAAAATATTTTAATTTAATTTATTTTATTTTATAAAATACCTAATATTTATCAAGAAAATAATTTTTATTTTTTTATCATGACGTATCCTAGCCGTATTTGTATCCTGATTTTTTAGAATTTGCCGTGTCCCCGTATCCTGCCGTGTCATATTTTCGAGTCTGTGTCCGTGTCCGTATCCGTGTACGTGCTAAACCAAGCAAAACACAAACACCAACACCAAAATCAAAGTCAAGACTATCTAGCTCTAAACATACTCTTACTCTTGCTTTGATTGATGAAGATGAAAAGATGATCTATTCATCGGGAGAGGAAGATGAAGAAGAGGGAGAATGGAAGATTGATGATGAAGATGATATTGATGAAGACTTTCTTGATTTAGATTTAGATGTAGATACATGAATGTTTATTTTGTTTTAGAAATTTGAATGTTTGTTATTTTGTTTTGAAACTTTAAATGTTTGGATGATGGGAGCACTATTAATATTTGATTTTTATCATTAATATTCTTTAGTTTATTATTAGATGAAAATTAAAGACTATATTTAGTAAAATGTATAATTTTTATGTGTATTAGGCTGGGTGCGCCTCAAATAAAAAAATCCGCGCCTCAAGTGCGCCTTGCGCCTTAAGGCCCTAAAAGACTTTTGCGCCTAAGTGTGCCTTGCGCCTTAAATAACTATGGATAGAAATAAGATAATGGAGGAAAGCATGTACTATAGAGAGAAATTGTGGATTGAAATTTGAAGATTTGGAAAAATACAATGAGAACTAAAGGAAAATATACTTTGTGCTTGGTTCATTTGAGAATTTATTGAACTCCATGCCCATATTTGAGCCCTCAAAATGAAGTTTTCATTTCATGATTTTGATCTTCATAGCTAATCAAAAAACCCCCATTTTATCTCTATGTTGAGATATTGTATGTGTCTTTCTTTGATGATCTTGTTTTATATTATTTCTTGTTGTATTGATACTTATGATTTATTTTGAAAATAAAGGGAGATTCATTACTTGAGGATAAGCATTACTTTTTGTGTGGGAGTTTGTTTGATACTCCACATACTAAATATTTTGGATGATTTGACATGTATTTATTATTGTGATTTTACTTATTTGAGCAATTGTTGGATAGATTTCAGTAAATATACGTTTTGAGAAAATTTATTTAATATTAGTAAAATCATAAATATTTTGGGTGAAATTGATAGACTTGGTAGAGCAAATGTTTAGGATGAGAGAAGTATTAGAGAGTTATGATATTTCTCATATCACAGCTCGAGTATGTCTTCCAAAATTACTAATTAGTTTCAGCATTTTTTCTTAGTAGTAACTCTACAAAACTAATTATGATAATCTTTGTATGTCATGATTATATTATTAAGTTGTATTAATCTTTTTACTATATAATATAGTCTTCATGATCATGATATTTTCTTAGAATCACGGTCATACCATCTCTAAAATATATAATGACCATGATATTATTTTTACATAATGGTAGCTAAGTAACCTAATGGTACAATTAATTGTGATAATTTATTTAATATTGAACTAAAAAATCAAGTATTTTGAGTTGCGACATTATTTTTTACTTTGATATTTTGTTACATAGAGCATTTACTTTAGGCATGATATCTCTAACATGGTGATTTTGTTCTCTAGCTAGAAAACACAAAAGTTATAACCACTTCTAGCATCATAACTTTGTTTAATAGAGTACATGCATCAGTCCCGATCATTCCTAATTCCACAATATTTTGTTACAGAAAGAAAATATTAGTCATGATAATTCTCAACACCTCAATATTTTGTTCCAAAAAAATGTCTCATTCATTGCATTCTCACTACTATGACATCGTGCCCTAGAGGAGAGTTCCATGAGTCATTTTCATTGTTATTGTGATTTTAGTATTCTAAAAAAGATTTGATGAGACCAGAAAGGTATGACCTCAAGCCATTGTCGTGACTTTTAGCTTAGAGCATCACACAGAATCTCTAAAGTATATATAGTTGTAAGATTTTGCAAAAAAGGAAGTGGAATTGATATTCGAGCCATGAGCAATAACAAACTCTAAACGACATAATTATAACCCTTAATTAGGAGAAAATCCAAGACAAACAAGAGTAATATCTTATTGTATTTAGATTTCAAAACCTAGATCATCACTTGAACTTTCTATGGGAACGTTTATTTTATGAGATACCTTTCAAATTTTCTCACACAAAATATTTCTCAATATTATGCTAAATTGAGATTTATAGTTGGTGTAATTTACTTGTGTATGATGGATATGTGATTTTATTTGGTTTATATTTGTGTTGATATTGTAGTTTGGATGTTAACGAATATGAGTATTAATTAGAAAAAAAATTTTATTTTCACTATATCATATGTTTGTGTATTGACCATGGTGGAAGGTGATAAGTATATAATAGGAAAACTTAAGATTGAAATAATTTTAATTATTATAAGTATGCACTTATGAAACCAAAAGAATAAACATACTTATGACTAATTCATTGTGTATATTATATAAGAACTAATCTCGTGTGATGTAAGAGTAAAGTAAAATATTTAACTTAGAAATTGTATCATAGTATGTGAATCATGTGGCTTCCATGATGATAATAATAGGTAATTCATGGGGCACACGCAACAAAATGTGATTTGTATAGTGGAGAAATATGTGAGTTAAATCATTTTGTATGATTTTCATGTATAATTCATGAGAAGATATTTATTATTTGTTATGAGTATAATTCTTATGAATCTAAAAATTCAAATATATTTATTATCACATCATCATGTATCTTTCAAATATTATGGGCCAGAAAATAGAAGTATATTTCTGAAGCAATTATCAAGGATAGTTGATATATTGCCTAAAAAGAGTAGATACCCATGAATGGAACAATGTGTGCCTTTAATGATGAAATATAGAGAGCGCAACTACGAAGAGATTATCATTGTTAGTAATAGTTCAAGGATGAAATATATACACACTTTGCATGCTAAGAGGGCATAGGCCATTTTTAAATTAATCTATCATTCTTACAACAATCAAACATAATATTGATCAAATACTAAAAAAGTATCATCACGCAGAAAGATGTGAGCCAACTATAGAGTTTAAGTATCCTTCCAAAAATCTAAGTCTATCTACTCAACTCAATCAATTGTAATTTAGTGTTAGTTAATCAAATTACCTAACAATTCATATTAGATTGATGTCTAGATTTATATCTATTTTACTATTTATATGAATCATATACTTGTCGGACTATGCTTGAGAAGATATAATTACTCAATGAGATTTTAAGATCATATCAATTAATAATAAGTTTGACATTTTCACAAAGTCACAATAATAGTCTAAATAATTATCAAGGAAAATTGATATATTATCTAAAAGGAATAGGATTGTGGGATGACCAATGGAAAGATAAATATGGAGCTTAAAGATACATGAAAGGTATACCAAATACAACCACAAGAAGACTATCTATAGTATTGATAGATTTTGGATGATAACCTCTTGAATGCTAACAAGGCTTGATAAATCATACATTTTTTTACCTTTCATCCAATCAACACATCTCTACAACACAAAAGAAACTTTCATCATAGATAAGAAAGTAAATCAATCCTAAAGTTTAAGTATTTAGTTGAGGCCCAAATATATATTCTCGTCATGAGTAGTTACTTAATTCATTATTACTTGATCAAATTGTAATAAAAATTTTAATGAGATCAATATCTAGACTTACATTCAATGAGTTTTTGGTGTTGTGTGAAGAACCATCAAGTTTTTAATAGCTTAGCAAAGGCACAACAACCTCCTTAATGCAAGAGCTATTTTGAGTGTATCAATATCAATTGAATCTTCCATCTCTATTTATTATACCTCTTCTTTAGGAATAGTCTTGTAACTATTTTTTTTTTGTTATGTAAAGAAGATATCATAACTCACTATTTTCATGTAACAACTCAACTTATTTAGTACTCATTTCACTTCTTAGGACTATATTATATCTTTATATAAGAAAATTGTCTCATTTTAGGATTGCAAAGTTTTTAGTCTTTGATTTGATACCTTCCTTTTAGCCAAGATACTTACACTTCAATAATTTGAAGTTTAACTTGTTCATCCTTTTCTTTGGTACGTGGGTGTACGCATAACACATAAAAATATGAAGACGAGATACCCTCAACTTTCTTCCATGCAACATTCAAGGAGGTTTGACCCTTCACAACTAAAGTAGGAGTATAGTTCTTCATGTAGCATGATTTGGTGATTGCTTCAACTAAGAACTTCCACTTCATGTCTGCTAAGTTCCTCTGGCACCTTTCCTTTTCCATTAAAATTATGTTCATTCAATTATGGTAATATTCTAATCATGTTCTATCTTTCAATATTTTGCTTAGCTTAGAACTAATCAATTAGAAAATATTTTATATTATTATCTATTCACAAAATCTTCTTGCTAAACTAGTTATCCACCAACACCTTGAATTCTATGAATTTATTAAACACTTTAGTTTTCTTCTAAATAAAGAAAATTCATATACATAGAAAAATTATTAATAAAAGATACATACCATATTGATCTCTCATGTGATGTATCATAGCACCGCTTCTAGTCTAATGGCTATAGATTTAAACTTCATTTCCTTTTTCTTTCCTTACATACAATCCCTACAAAATTCCAAATTTTTTAAATAATCTGGTGCACCTTCTACCATCATTTCCAAGGCTACATTTATGACACTCTTCTTATTGATGTTTTCAAGTCTTTTATATCACAACATAATTTTTTATCATGACATTATGTTTCCATGATGTAACTCTAACTATTATGACACTATTTTATCATGTCATGATTCAAACATTGTCATGACACCGTGTTTCTATCTTAACACATTGTTTCAATGTCACAACTTTGATGTTGTAGTGACTTTCTTCTTCCTTGACAACCTTATTTCTATACCTTCCTTCTTTTAAGAAATTAAGGATCTATTGTCCCGAGTCTTGATGGTACTTATCAATATCCTGTACAATATCCCATACCATGTTTTTTGAGCAATCAACATTGCTCTTCATATTATCTTGAAAGACTTGTGGTTATAATAATATCTCACCTCATCATCTATCATGACACTCACATTCACATATTTTAAATTTGATAGATTCATCATACATTTTCATTTTTATCTTTTCACGACTAATTATTTTTATCATTGAACTATTTTTTATAATCACCTCTCCTCCATCATATAACTATTATGAGTTTGTTATGCCAGCTAATTTTATTAGTTAGATAATATTTTAAATATTCATTAACAAGAATATCTCTTCAATTGAGATCTGCAAGTGCATAGGTTGTAGAATTAATAAAATGGACTTTTATTTAGATATTACATTAGTAGTTCAGTTATTAAACAATGAGATAATCTATTTTTAATAAAATAGATATTTTGATAATTAGATAATCTTATGTCTTGATTTATTCATTTGATATATATGATAATGCTTATGTTTGCTTGACTAATATTATGTTGGATATAAAATAAAAGATAAAAATTTGTATAATGATTCCTTTCTCTAATGACATATAAGGTAATTATTATTATTGAGCATGTCTAAATGATGGTCTTATCACAGTTATTCTTTAGGTATATTAAAACCAAGATAATAATTTATCTTTACTTAAAAGTCACTCATAATCACATATCTTTTAGGTAAGTTTATCAATTATCCTTGATAATTATTTTATATGTATATTCTTATTTTTTAGCTTCAAACATCATAAAAGCCAAAGATTGTTATTGTTTGTAAGTATTTATACTTTTATCTTTATAATTGCCTAATTAACATATGCTTCCCTTATGTTTCACCATTGAGAATCATACAAGTAAAAGTAAAAAAGTTATCACCTCATTGCAAGTCACAATATACTAGCACATGTCCTGTGAATTGCCTATCATCATTTTCCTCAGAAATGATGTGAATCTCATACTAAATGTAAATCTTTTAGTATAACATTCTATATAGTGTTCATCCCAATCAAGAATTAGTTTTTAAAGATATGTTCAATAGATTGGTATGCAAAAGTATATCTACTTTTAGCTTTGTAAGTGTCATACTCATGATGATTAATATATCTAAATTTTGGATTCCAACCTATAGGCTTATTTCATATCTCATATTTGGAAGGGATATTACTTTCTTATTATTATATGTATTGAGTGAGCCTCATTCTTTACTTATCACCATTCATAAGAATAATCTTTCAAAAACCTCCCAATAATCAGAACTGTAGTTAAAAGTATATTTTATCACAATTCATCAATATCATAATATAAAATAAATTAAACTTATTCATTAATTAAAAACTAAATTTATATCACTTATCTTAATCTATACAAACTCTAGACTCATGCAAGTTGGTATAAATTTTTAAATCTATCCTAGAAAAGAAAGGTTAAGATCTTTTCAACCCAACTATAGGGATTAGTATTAATTTTACATTCATTATTTGCTTGTAGAATTCTTATGGAGTGTGAAATTCTCTTATAAGATTTGATTGTTATCATAGCTTTGCTTGTTGCGAAAGAGAAAAGAAAAAAATGAGACATTGTGGAATTTCTATATCTTTTACTTTTATATTTATGCAACCTTATATTATTCTAAATATAAAGTCATAATTTTTAAAATATAAAGTCATAATTTCTATATCTTCCATTATGGAAATGATAGTTATCATAGCATTTATATCTTTAGTTTGAGGTCATGACTCTAAAAAATGATTGAGTCTTAATTATATTTTAATTTTTTTTTATAATATAATGTTATAGTACTAGTAATAACCATGACTTGGGCCTAATGTCTTTGTAATATAAAATTACAGCATTGTGAAATGGTTATGACTTCATGTCTTTTTTCTCTTGTCATCCATAAAAGGTCATGGTACTAGGATGTAGTCATATAGTAGTAAATGACTTCTTATTTTGTTATATATTCATGGTGCTTTGTAGAAGTTGTGATATTTACAATAGTTTTTTGAGTTTTATATAATCATGGCACTGAGAAATAATAGTGACATTGAGAAGGCCTCTCATAAGTTGATAAAGCCATGATACTGGAAAATAATTATGATATATAATTTTCTTTTCATATCTCTTAAGTATCCATTACGCTATGAGTGATCATAGTATTGATATTCTTTTCTCTCATTAATCATGTTGTCGGATTGAAGACAAGTTCTATGATATTAATAATTAGCTTGGGTATACAAGTTGTGGCTGTCTTCCTTTGATAAAAAGTATTGTGACCTTAGAAATGATTGTAATTGAGAAATACCTTCAAAAGCTATGTTTTAAAAGTTACAAGTCTAAATAATTATCATGATTTTGGCTTGAATAGTTGGCTTGAAAATGGTATTGGAAAATAGTTGTGATACTAAGATCTCTCGTGTGTTGACTATGCTCACGGTTATACTTATTAGAGTTGTGCGATGTTTTTGGAGGAATGATATCAAAGGACCATAATAGACTTGTTAATATTTTTTGAGTTATGCGACATTATGAAAATTAATAGAGTTAGCCATAACATAATATGATTACACTTATTTTCATTTTTATTAAGTGACATGGTATGAAGTTAGTTCTAATATTTACTATAGGTCTCCAATGAGAATTGGAATGTATTAGTGAGAGTCATTGTCACTAAATTTTTTTCACCTCAAATTATATATCAATTATAGAGTGAGATAAGTCAATTTTAGTAAGAGGTGCAAGAAAGTTTATATGATACTTGAGATTATTTTAAGGTGTTGTTGAGAAGTTATCCTTAACTTAGATTTAAATTGTGGTTACACCCCCAAACCTTCGACAATTGACTGAATTATATGACAATGTGCATGGTTAATGTGGTCTCCGAGGATTAATTATGAATAAATTACTAGAGGATGCCTCATTCATTTGAGGAGCTAGCAAAACATAATTATCAAACTTCAAAAGAACATTTATTTTGTAGAAGACAAGTCAAAATATTAGAGTTGGATAAGCTCATTATTATTAAAGCAAATATGAAAGCTTTTTAAAGATAGTTTGATACCCAAGAAAAAAAAAGAAACATATTAGGAAAGATCATTATTTTAAATCTGCATGAATCAATGGACTTAGATTTCATTTATCAAAAGGAAAAAACCAACTAAATACGAAGTAAAGAAAATGTGTTTTGATCCAACAATAATGTCATGTATTACTATCTGAACATGAGAAATTACAAAAAATTTATATATGAAAGTTAAATGAGTGGGCTATAACATATCATGTAATCCTTTAAAAATATTTAGAATAATGTAGTGATTACTAATCATAGAGGCCCAATTTTTTATTGCTAACTATCATGAAGAAAATGGAGGTGCTTGAAGAGAGAATAAATAAAATGAATTTAATTATAAGGAGTATAGATCATCATCTCAATCAATTGGTATTAACAATGAAAGAGAATTACTCCTTAACATTACTTAGATATTGGAAGAAGATATAGAGACATTCTGAATGAATGAAATCTAGAATTCTGAAGGGTTTATTTTTATGTGAGTTTTCATTTATTTGATACCTAGTCGTAGTAATTCATAGGGATAATGGAAAATTTTTCTGGAGAAGAAAATTATTTTTTACGGATGAGATATTATTTTTATGTGAGAGTTTGTTTGGTATTTAAACTACCAAACATGACTTTGGCAACTTGGAGAGTTTTCATGAATAATTATAAAATTAATAAGTTTTTTGCGATATTTAGTAGTTGGGGTAGATCATTGAGTCTTATATAGTTTTAGTGTTTATTCTTGATAAAAACTCTACTTAATTAATTAGTAGGGAAAATTCTTACAAACTCACATAGTTTTAGTGTCTCACATAATTTTGATGTTATCTCTTTATTATAGAACCAATATCTCACTCGTGCTCAAGTTCACCGTAAAATCCATACATTATGATTTTATCCTTAATATAATTTGATATTCTTAAGTCAAAGTTATTGTCTTTTATAAAGTTACATCTTTTGAGCTACAAAAATTATAAAGTCACAACTACTTATGTCAAAGTCATAATAATTATTCAAAATCATAATTTTTATGATACTAAATATTATAAAAGATATTACTCGAGTACGATCATTTATAAGGTCATGACTCTGGTCTTCAAAGGAAGATATAGTTGTGACTTATATACTCAATCTAATTGTAGAGCTGCAACATCCCCACAACATGGTGGAAATATGATATATGAGAAAAAAAAAGTTAATACCATTGCTATGCAATGTGCCATTGATATTTTAGAGATATGAAGGAAAACTTTTGTATTGTGGCTATTTCTTAGTGATGCAACTATGATCAACACATGAGAGACATTAGTGTCATTACTATTTTTCCGTATCATGGCCATAAAAAATTCAAAAAAGATCTTTACCAATGGTATGACCTACACAATATCATAACTATATAATAAAAGGAGAAGCTATCACCACTTCATGGTCACTCTTTAGTGCCACAACCCTTTATTGACTTCAAAAGGACAAAGTCATGAAATCATGGCTATTTCACATCATCATAATTTTGTATTATAGAGATATTATGCTTGAATCGTGATCATTGATAGTATTGTAACTTTATGTTATAAAAAGATTAAGATGCAGATTAGAGTCACGATCACTTTCTAGAGTCATGACCTTAAGTAAAAGAAATGAAGACTGAAATTATGATTTATGACATCCTTTTAAAAGCAATGACTTATAACTTAGAGTCATGCAAAGTTGGTCAGTATAAAAGTAGAAGATATAAAAAGTTTAGAAAACTTTTAATTTTTCTCTTCTTCTGCCCGACACAACAAGCAAAACCATAGAAACTACCTAAATCTAGGGGAGAATTTTGCACTTATTAGATCTTCTACAAGAAAACAAGGAATACAATATTAATGTTAATTCTTAGAATTTGGGGCCCAGCTCTCAAATCCCTTTCTTCTAGGGATGAGTTTGAGAATTTTTACCAAACTAGCATAAGTCTAGAGGTTGTGTAAATTAAGATATGTGATATGAATTAGTTTTTATTAATAAATAAATATTTTTATCTGTCAATTCATTGTATATATATTAAAAGAACTAGTTCTAGATTGAGATGAATATTATATAAAAATATCTCTCAATGAGGGTTCACCTTTAGTTTATGATTGCATCATTATCAAAGAGGTTGATAAGTAATTTTCATGACATATGAGTAAGTTGTGACTTTCAAGGTAGTGATAACTCTTATGAGTTAGTTTTATTTATATGGTTTTCACAGGTAAAATTTTATATATGTATATATTAATTGTGTGAGTATGATATTTATGAAGTTAAAAGTATAAATGCTTACAATCTTTGTCAATTTTTAGTCTTTATGATCTTTGAGACTAGAGAATAAGAGTATTCATACAAATTAATCATCAATGATAGTTAATAAAGTTTCTTAAAAGG
The DNA here is from genome assembly GCA_029783825.1 of Sapria himalayana. Classification (NCBI taxonomy): domain Eukaryota; kingdom Viridiplantae; phylum Streptophyta; class Magnoliopsida; order Malpighiales; family Rafflesiaceae; genus Sapria; species Sapria himalayana. The sequence goes on from JAREIK010003706.1 coordinate 268,973, forward strand.
TATAACATTATAAACGACTCTCAAGCATATATGAATTGTCTCGGTCATAATATACCAAAAGGATAAATATGAGGGGACCATCATTGGGATGATCTCAATAGTAATAATTATTTTGTATGTCATGTCAAATAATCATTTGCATAACCCAACTTTTATGTTTTATCCAACATAATATAAGTTGGGCAATTTAAAAATTATTATATAAATCAAATGAATAAGTCATGAATCTAAGATTATCTAATAATTTGAGTATCTATTTTACTAAAAATAAGTTATCTCATTGTTGAATAACTGAACTGCCGATACAATCCCTTTAAGATTAATATCTAGATGAAAGTTTATTGTACTACTTATATGATACATATATTTTTGGATCTTTATTAACAATACACTCTCATGAATAAGTTTTTGGGATATTACCTAATTGATAAAATTAAAATGCATAACAAAGTCACAACAATAAATACTAGAACCATTTTTAAGCCTTGTCTCAAGAAATGAAAAGATTGTGTCAACTCGGTATTTGAATGGTGAAAAATAATAATTATCAAGACTAATTATATCAAGTTATAGTCAAGAAATGATATCACAACCACTTGTTTATATCATGGTAGGTAAGTGTAACTATAGGTATCAACTAGGTTAAGTAGATTGAACATGACATGAGATATGACACAAAAATGTCATGCCTAGCATGACATGGGCTAGTTTAGAGTTGTGCCTAGACGGCTTTGTATCAGCCCATGGAATGGCTCAAGCCACGTTGGGCTAGGGTTCTTAGCCTGTGTGTTGCATGAAATATGGTATGACATGGCTCGATACATCAACCCATGCATGTTAGTTTTGGCATGGTTGACCAAACTATGATATCTTAGAATGAACCAAACTAGCATCGACTTGATCCAGGCTAACCTTGCCAAGCTTAACCCAACATGACTCTGCATGACTGATGCACAAGGCGGACTAATGGGTAGTGACATAGTGTCAAGTTACTTATTTTTAGAGTCATGTTGGCATCGCATTACCCATGCTAAAAATAAGTTTGTTTGATACCCCTAGGTATAATCAAGTCATGATATATGAAATATCATGATTATTTTTCACCCATCTAAGTCATCACTCAATCAAATCTATTAATTTGGCCCAAAATAACTCATGATTTTATTAATATTTATTAAATTCTTTCAAAACACAAACATTTAGTGAAACCTATCTAATTAAAGCTCATATATATATATATATATATATATAAACACATCAATCAATGCATCTCAAATAATTTTTAAAAAGTTGACATACAAAGTACCTAACAATCATACAATTTTCTCAATAATGAAAGTAATTAAGAGGCTAGGTAGCTAATATTGGATGTGTTAAATGGGTTATACCATGCAGACATGACCCATTTTTGGCCAACCCAATCAGGCAACCATGTCGTGCCAGACATGGCCCAACATGGGAATCTATCCGGCCCAACATGACATGATTAGCACATTTCTTGGTAAACTCATGCCTACAATGCCGAGTCATCTCAGGTCATACTAGATCATTCTAATTTTGTGGGCAGCTTTATCATAGGTATCATCCACTGACTACTACCACCACTACCACATACTAATGACTAATCACCATAAAAGTATAAAAAATATATATAAAATAAGTAAAAGTAAAAAAAAAAAACTAATTATATGTACAACACATCAAACATAATGATAATAAAACAAAGATATAAGTATAACTAAAAGACAAAATGTATAATTATAAGCATAAATCATAATTCTCATACTATAAGTAGAGTATTAAAAGAAATACATATTTTATTTCAAACCAATGTCCAAGAGATAAACATGAAATAAAAATGATAAATAATAATTACAAAAAAAATAATAATCATAAATCATAATCATAGTATCTAAATCGAATTGTATCATTCCAAAATAATAATTATAAAATAAATATATTACACGATATTAACAAAAAACAATCAATGTCAATCTTAATACCGATCATTGTTTATATGTAAATCATTATCAGCTTGTAAATATTTGATGGTATTGTTAGTAGTGGTCTTAATATTCTTCAAGTCTCATGAGTCATTATCTACCAGTAACTCTTTCTTTCTTAGTCTTATTTTATCCTGAATGTCCAATCTTGAATTTTCATAGACTTTCATGCATGTAAGTGCCTTAATAATATCTAGCTATAGCCTCGATCTTCTATTTGTAATGATATTGGCTATAATAAAAAAGTAGACTTTGATACAATATTAGACATTTGAAGAATCAATAGATTTCATCTCATCTTAGATAGTATGAGAGAGGTTGATTTATATGATTTTCACAATAGTAAAATATAAAGATTAAAATTATTATTATTATTATTATTATATGATAGGATTAAGAAGTAATTAATATCTAAGTATTGAGATAACTCATTCTTATTCAATAAATCTCCTCATCATTTTCTGCTTACTAATTGAATGAAGAAGTCATTATCTCATAATATAGTATCAATGTCCCTACTTATAGCTAGATAATAATTACTATAATATCTAGTATCGTAGACTTTAAAAAATTGGTCAATTTTTTTGTGAATAAATCCTTCAAGTTGATAGTTTTGGTTCATGCATATGGATATTAATATCAAAATATTCTTTACATCTTTTACTTTAACACTAAGATACAGGCAGATAGCTAGGTAATAAAAAAATAAAATAGTGGATCAGTACTTTAAATATTTTATTTTCATCTCAATGACCATGATACTAAATGTATGGTGATATTTAAACTTACTAAATATGCTACTAATATTATATATATACTTGAGTGTAATATAAGTGGTAAGATTGAACATAAATACATATATATTTATTGTATCATAAAAAATCTTCTGAAATTTTATAAAAAAAGTATTGTATCTCAATCATAGTTGTCGATAATAAGTATATCACTCTTATTATTAATATAGTCAGTTATCATGTATTCATATTTAACACATAATTTTAATATTAGGTAAGTATAATTTCTATAAATCCTCATGAAATGACATGAATATATTATAAAGTTTATGTTTTAGCATATTTGTGTTTTAACACATATATGTTTTAGCAAATATGTATCAACATATGACATATATGTTTCAACATATAATATATACTTTTTAACACATGTTGTAACATATATCACATATGTTTTAACATATACCATGTATGTTTTAACATATAAGTTTTAACATATACAATATACATAATAATATTTATGTATTGAATATATACATTTTAAAGTTTATGTTTTGAACATATACATTTTAATGTTTACGTTTTGAACATATACATTTTAATGTTTACGTTTTGAACATATACATTTTAATGTTTATGTTTTGATCATATACATTTTAACATTTACATTCTGAACATATATATTTTAATGTTTATGTTTTGAAAATATACATCTTAATATTTATGTTTTGAACATATATGTTTTGAACATATATGTTTTAATGTTTATGCTTTGAACATATATATTTTAACGGTTACATTTTTAACATATATGTTTTAATATTTATATTTTGAACATATATATTTTAACGTTTAAGTTTTGAACATTTACATTTTAATATTTATGTTTTGAACATATTTGTTTTAACATTTACGCTATGAATATATATATTTTAATGTTTATTTTTTGAATATATATGTTTTAACATTTACGTTTTAAACATATACGATTTAATGTTTATGTTTTGAACATATAAGTTTTAATATTTATATTTTTAAACATATATGTTTTAAAGTTTATATTTTTGAACGTATACGTTTTAACGTTTATATTTTTGAAGTTATACATTTTAACAATTACGTTTTGAACATATATGTTTTAATGTTTATGTTTTGAACATATGTGTTTTAATGTTTACGTTTTGAACATATACATTTAATGTTTACATTTTGAATATATATGTTTAATGTTTACGTTTTGAACATATATGTTTTAACGTTTATGTTTTGAACATATAAGTTTGAACATTTATGTTTTAAACATATAAGTTTTAACATTTATATTTTTGAACATATACATTTTGATGTTTACATTTTTGAACATATGCATTTTAAAGTTTATATTTTTGAAAATATGCGTTTTAAAGTTTATATTTTTGAACATATATGTTTTAATGTTTACGTTTGAACATATACGTTTTAACGTTATTTTTTGAACATATATGTTTTAATGTTTGCATTTTGAACATATATGTTTTAACGTTTATGTTTTGAACATATACGTTTTAACGTTTGCTTTTTGAACATATACATTTTAAAGTTTGTGTTTTGAATATATATGTTTTAATGTTTGCGTTTTGAACATATACGTTTTAACGTTTGCATTTTGAACATATACATTTTAATGTTTATGTTTTGAACATTTATGTTTTAACTTTTGCATATTTGAACATATACGTTTTAATATTTGCATTTTGAACAAATATATTTTAATATTTTTATTTTGAACATATACATTTTAACCTTTGTATTTTGAATATATACGTTTTAACATTAGCATTTTGAACATTTAAGTTTTATCATTTGCATTTTGAATATTTACGTTTTAGCATTTGCATTTTGAATATTTACGTTTTAATGTTTGTATTTTGAACATTTATGTTTTAACGTTTGCGTTTTGAATATTTATGTTTTAATGTTTGCGTTTTGAATATTTACGTTTTAATATTTGTATTTTAAATATTTACGTTTTAATGTTTGTATTTTGAATATATACGTTTTAACGTTTATGGTTTGAATATAAATGTTTTAATATTTATATTTTGAACATATAAGTTTTAATGTTTATATTTTTAAACATATACATTTTAACTTTTATATTTTTATAATATACGTCATTTATATTTTTGAACTTGTACGTTTTAATGTTTATGTTTTGAACTTATACGTTTTAACGTTTATGTTTTGAATATATATGTTTTAACATTTCTGTTTTTAACATATAAGTTTTAATTTTTGAACATATATGTTTTAAAGTTTATATTTTTGAACATATACATTTTAACATTTGAGTTTTAAACATATACGTTTTAATTTTTGTGTTTTGAACATATATGTTTTAACATTTGAGTTTTGAACATTTACGTTTTAATATTTATGTTTTAAACATTCACATATTTTAACATTTGCATTTAGAACATTTATGTTTTACCGTTTATCTTTCGAACATTTATGTTTTAGCATTTGTGTTTTGAACATTTATGTTTTAACATTTGTGTTGTGAACATTTACATTTTAATGTTTGTGTTTTGAATATTTATGTTTTAACATTTGTGTTTTGAACATATATAATTTAAAATTTATGTTTTGAACATATATGTTTTAACGTTTATGATTTGACATTACATTTTAATGTTTATGTTTTGAACATATACGTTTTAAAGTTTATATTTTTGAAATATACATTTTAATCTTTATATTTTTGAAAATATACGTTTTAACATTTACGTTTTGAACATATACGTTTTAACATTTACGTTTTGAACATATACGTTTTAACATTTATGTTTGGAACATATAAGTTTTAATTTTTAACATTTATATTTTTGAACATATATGTTATAAGTTTATATTTGTGAACATATATGTTTTAATATTTGTGTTTTGAACATGTACATTTTAATGTTTGTGTTTTGAACATATACGTTTTAAAATTTGTGTTTTGAACATTTACATTTTAATGTTTGTTTTTTTAACATTTATGTTTTAGTATTTGTGTTTTAAACATTTATGTTTTAGCATTTGTGTTTTAAACATTTATGTTTTAATGTTTGCGTTTTGAACATATATGTTTTAACATTTATGATTTGACATTACATTTTAATGTTTATGTTTTGAACATATAATTATTAATATTTATATTTTTAAACATATACGTTTTAATGTTTATATTTTTGAAATATACCTTTTAACCTTTATATTTTTGAAAATATATGTTTTAACATTTAAGTTTTGAATATATACATTTTAACATTTATGTTTTGAACATATAAGTTTTAACGTTTATATTTCTGAACACATATGTTTTAAGTTTATATTTTTGAACATTTATGTTCAAAAATAAGTGTTAACGTTTAAATTTTTAAACATATACATTTTAACATTTATATTTTTTTATACGTTATAACTTTTATGTTTTGAACATATATGTTTTAACATTTATGTTTTAAACATATAAGTTTGAACATATATATTTTTGAACATATACGTTAAACGTTTCCATTTTTGAACATACATGTTTTAAACTTTATATTTTTGAACATATACATTTAACATTTGTAATTTGAACATATATATTTTAATGTTTGTGTTTTGAACATATATGTTTTTACGTTTGTGTTTCGAACATATACGTTTTAACGTTTGCATTTTGAACATTTATGTTTTAACGTTTGTGTTTTGAACATTTATGTTTTAATATTTTCGTTTTGAACATTTATGTTTTAGGTGATGTTTGATAACGTACTTAAAAAATTTGGCCGATTTAAAATTAAAATTTTCAATGGTTTAAAATTTTAAGTGCATTTGATAAAAAAAAAGTTTGGAGCTGATTGATTAAAGTTTTAAGTGAAATTGTGTTGAAAATTTTAAGTAGGTCGAGACCTACTTATCGTAGAACGCTGAAAATGCTAAACAATAGTGATAAAGTAAATTAATCAAATTACCCTTAAAAAATATCACGAATCATTTTCAGTCGTCGACATCAGAAACGCAAAAAAAAAAAAACCCTCCTTGCGCACAAGTTTCTGATCGTTTCGGAGTGATTTCGGCGTGGATGTTCGGTGAGGAAATTTGTTGTTATTGATATTTAATTTAGGGATTTCTTCTGTATTAGTGGTATGTGATGTTAATGTTGTTAATATGTGTATTTTTATTTTGTTCTCTGGATGAAATTGAATTTTTGAATTTGATGTTTTTCGCGAAAACCCTACTTATTACGATTTAATTTTAATAAATGAAACCAAATGCTTGATTATCGCAATACTTCGATTTTTAGAATCCTTATATGTTAGATTCTTGAATGCATATATATTATTTTATGAAAATTTTAATTTCCAAATTATTTTTGAAAACCATAATTTTTGTTCAATGTTTTTGTGCGAAAATTGTTGTTCAATATTTTTTTTATTTCAAAATGTTGGTTTTTTGTTTATATTATGTATTTTTGTAATATGTGGGTTAGTGTTTTTCATCCCTATTTCTCTAATCAAAAGTTTTTTTTTCTTTATTATGTAATATATTTCATCATATTTTCTGGTTTTGTGTATTATATTTTTTAATTCTCGAATGCATGTGTTAGTTATGCATGTAAATGAGTTGTATATTATATTTTATGCATTAATATGAGTTTTGTTACTGTATTATTTGTTTATGCATGTAAAGTTATATTTATTGTCTATTATTTAAATTAATGAAAGATTATATTTAAAATAACTTTTGGTTACTTATCTTATGTAGAAATGACTTCTTTTGATTTTTTTTGGATTTTGTTATATACTTATGGAATTCATATTTGTTTTAAATTTTTTTAAAATAATAATTAACAATAGCACTGAAAAATTAAATTTTATTATAAATTATATTTAATTTTAATAAAATAAACTATATTAATAATATGGGTAAAAATGTAAAAAATATCATTTTTAGCATCCAACATTTAAAGTTATCAAACAAAATTAATATTTTCAACCTTCAATTTTTCGTTATTTATCAAACAGTTTTTCAATACAAATTTATTACTTATAAAATTCAGTACTTAATTTTTTAGTATTTATTTTTCAACACTTAATTTTTTCAGTTTTATCAAACGAGTTCTTAATATTTGTATTTTGAATATTTACTTTTTTAATGTTTGCGTTTGAACTTATATATTTTAATGTTTATGTTTCGAACATATATGTTTTAACTAGGCCTGACAAAATTCAACACGACATGATTAATCGACACGATTAACCACTGATTAAATGGATTTGTGCGAGACTCAAACGGGTTCGAGTGATAAACGGGTCAACCTGTTTAACACGTTTAATAAATGGGTCATATTTGGGTGAGACATGTTAACTCGTTTATAACTTATTTACCCATTTAAATAAATGAGAAAATGGTTAAATGAGTGGCTTACCGTGTTAAATGGGTCAAACGTGTGGTGAATATGTAAATAAGTTAAATGAGTAGTTTATCATGTTAATTCAACCCAATTTAACCCAACCCGTTAAAATTAGATGTGTTAAATGAGTCGTCGTGTTACTCGTTTATTAAATCGGTTGTGTTCGTGTTTCAATTTTTTACTCGTTTATTAGACGTGTCGTATATGAGTTTATAAATTTTTCACTCATTACCCATTTAACTCGTAACCATTTAACTCAACCCAACCCGTTCGACACCCCTAGTATTAATGTTAATATTTTGAACATATACCTTTTAATGTTTAAGTTTTGAACATATATGTTTTAACAATTATTTTTTTAAACATAAATGTTTTAACTTTTATATTTTTGAAATATACATTTTAATGTTTATATATTTAAAAATATATGTTTTAATGTTTACATTTTGAACACATGTTTTAAATTGTATGTTTTGAACATATAAGTTTTAATGTTTATATTTTTGAACATATACGTTTTAATGTTTATTTTTTTGAATATATATGTTTTAAAGTTTATATTTTTGATCACATACGTATTAATATTTGCATTTTGAACATATATGTTTTAACATTTGCATTTTGAACATATATGTTTTAACATTTGTGTTTTGAACAATTACATTTTAATGTTTGCATTTTGAACATTTATGTTTTAACTTTTGTGTTTTGAACATTTATGTTTTAATGTTTATGTTTTGAATATTTACGTTTTAACGTTTGTGTTTTGAACATTTATGTTTTAGCATTTGCGTTTTGAATATTTATGGTTTAGCATTTGCATTTTGAACATTTATGTTTTAGTGTTTGTGTTTTGAACATTTATGTTTTAATGTTTGTGTTTTGAACATTTATATTTTAATGTTTTCATTTTGAACATTTATGTTTTAGCGTTTGTATTTTAAACATATATGTTTTAATGTTTATGTTTTGAATATATACAATTAAATGTTTATGTATTGAACATATAAGTTTTAACGTTTATGTTTTTAAACATATACGTTTTAACATTTATATTTTTGAATTATATGTTTTAACGTTTATATTTTTGAACATATACGTTTTAACGTTTATGTTTTGAACATATACGTTTTAACATTTATGTTTTGAACATATATGTTTGAACGTTTATATTTTTGAACATATACGTTTTAACATTTACATTTCTGAACATATATGTTTTAAAGTTTATATTTTTGAACATATACGTTTTAACATTTGCATTTTCAACATATACGTTTTAACGTTTGTGTTTTGAACATATATGTTTTAACATTTGTGTTTTGAAAATTTATATTTAAACGTTTGTATTTTGAACAATTATGTTTTAACGTTTGTGTTTTCAACATTTATGTTTTAATATTTGCGTTTTGAACATTTATGTTTTAACGTTTGCGTTTTGAACATTTATGTTTTAATGTTTGTATTTTGAATGTTTACTTTTTAACGTTTGCATTTTGAACATATAAGTTTTAATTTTTATGTTTTGAACATATATGTTTTAACTGTCTGTCAAAATTCAAGACGATACGGTTAACCGACATGATTAACTACTGATTAAACTGATTTGGGTGAGACTTAAATGGGCTCGGGTGATAAATGGGTCAACTCGTTTAACACATTTAATAAATGGGTCATGTTCGGGTGAAACATGCTAACTCATTTATAACCTGTTTACCCATTTAAATAAATAGAAAAATGGTTAAATAGGTGGTTTACCGTGTTAAATGGGTCAAATATGTGGTAAACAGGTAAATGAGTCAAATGAATAGTTTATCGTGTTAACCCGACCCAATCCAACCCACTCGTTAAAATTAGATGTGTTAAACAAATCATGTTGTGTTACTCATTTTTTAAATGGTTTGTGTTTGTATTTTGATTTTTTACCTGTTTATTAAACGTGTCGTATATGAGTTTATATGTTTTTTACTTGTCACCCATTTAACCCGTAACTGTTTAACCCAACCTAACCCGTTTGACACCCCTAGTTTTAACGTTTATGTTTTGAATATATACCTTTTAATGTTTATGTTCTGAACACATACGTCTTAACGTTTATATTTTTAAACATATACGTTTTAATGTTTATATTTTTGAAATATATGTTTTAACATTTATATTTTTTGAAAATATATGTTTTAATATTTATGTTTTGAATATATACGTTTTAACATTTATGTTTTGAACATATACATTTTAACATTTATGTTTTGAACATATATGTTTTAACATTTATGTTTTGAACATATATGTTTTAACATTTATGTTTTGAACATATAAGTTTTAATGTTTATATTTTTGAACATATACGTTTTAACGTTTATATTTTTGAACATATATGTTTTAACGTTTATATTTTTGAACATATACATTTTAATATTTGTGTTTTGAACATATATGTTTTAACGTTTGTGTTTTGAACATATACATTTTAATGTTTGTGTTTTGAACATATACATTTTAATGTTTGTGTTTTGAACATTTACATTTTAACGAATGTGTTCTGAACATTTACGTTTTAACATTTGTATTTTGAACATTTATGTTTTAGCGTTTGTGTTTTGAACATTTACGTTTAAATGTTTGTATTTTGAACATTTACGTTTTAATGTTTGCGTTTTGAACATATACGTTTTAACGTTTATGTTTTAAACATATATGTTTAACATTTATGTTTTGAACAAACGTTTAATGTTTATGTTTTGAACATATACGTTTTAATGTTTATATTTTGAACATATAAGTTTTAATGTTTATATTTTTAAACATTTACATTTTAACGTTTATATTTTTGAAATATACTTTTTAACTTTTATATTTTTGATTATATATGTATTAACGTTTATGTTTTGAACATATACTTTTTAACATTTATGTATTGAACATTAAAGTTTTAATTTTTATATTTTTGAACATATACGTTTTAACATTTATATTTTTGAACATATGTGTTTTAAAGTTTATATTTTTGAACATATACGTTTTAACGTTTATGTTTTGAACATATATATTTTAACGTTTTTGTTTTCAACATATATGTTTTAACGTTTGTTTTGATCATTTACGTTTTAATGTTTGCCTTTTGGTTTATGAACAATCATGTTTTTACGTTTGCGTTTTGAATATTTATGTTTTAATGTTTGTGTTTTGAAAATTTACGTTTTTTTTTTGTTTTGAATATATATGTTTTAACGTTTGCGTTTTGAACATATACGTTTTAATGTTTGTGTTTTGAACATATACTTTTTAATATTTGTGTTATGAATATTTACGTTTTAACGTTTGCGTTTTGAATATTTATGTTTTAACATTTGTGTTTTGAACATTTATGTTTTAACGTTTGCGTTTTGAATATTTATGTTTTAACATTTGTATTTTGAACATTTACGTTTTAATATTTGTGTTTTGAATATTTGCGGTTTACCGATTGCGTTTTGAACATTTATGTTTTAATGGTTGTGTTTTGAACATTTACGTTTTAACGTTTGTATTTTGAACATTTACCTTTTAATATTTGTGTTTTTATCTTATACGTTTTAACATTTGTGTTTAAAATATTACTGTTTTAATGTTTACATATAGTTAATGTATATATAAAAATGTATATGTTAAAACATATATAATAAAGTACACACACACACACACACACATAGTTAACGTATATATTAAAATGTATATATTAAAACATATATGATAAAGCATATATGTTAAAACTTATTATGTTAAAAAATAAGCATAAAATGCTAAAAATATATATTAAATGTATATGTTATATGTTAAAAATTATTTTCTGAAAGATATATGTTATATGTTAAAACATATACGTTATATGCTAAAACATTACACTAAAATGCATATGTTAAAACATATATGCTAAAACATATATGCTAAAACATTTATGTTAAAACTTATATGCTAAAATATATATGGTAAAATATATATGTTATAGGTTAAATTCATATATGCTAAAAAAGTATATGGTAAATCATATATATATATATATATATATATATATATATATATATATATGTTAAACCATATATGCAAAAACATATATGTTATACGTTAAATCATATATGCTAACACGTATATGTTATATGTTAAAACATACATGCTAAAACGTATATGTTAAAAATATATGCAGAAACATATATGTTATACGTTAAATCATATATGCTAAAACGTATATGTTATATGTTAAAACATACATGCTAAAACGTATATGTTAAAAATATATGCTAAAATATATATGTTAAAAATATATGATAAAACATAAGTGCTAAAACGTACATGCTAAAACATATGTGTTAAAACGTGTATGCTAAAACATATGTGTTAAAACGTATATGCTAAAACATATATGCTAAAATGTATATGTTAAAACATATATGTTTATGGTATATGCTAATATACATACAGTATAAATATGTATTATATGTTTTTTTTTTTATTTTCTTTTTTATTTTAATTAATAACAATGTGACAATTGTAAGTCAGAGTTTTTTTTAATATAGAAGGGGTAATTTTGGATCTACTAAATTAATAGACCCAAAAATTAAATATTTTAAGTTATAGGTATACATTTTTAAATTTTTTTGTAATTATTTTTAAAAATTATAAACTTTTTTTTAAAATCGAACCAAAAAGGTATATAATTTGATTTTGGATCATCTAATCATAATTTTTCCTAAAATTTTTATTTTGTTTTAAATAGTAAATATTTATATTTTGATATAATTTTTACTAGATATGAAAATTTGAATTAATTTTTTTGTAAATATTATATAATTTATGTACCAAACATAATTTACCTTTACCCATAAATCAATATGGTTAATGTTAAAATTTTATTTAAAATTATTATTATATAATTCAATTTGTTTTTTTTTTTTTTGTAAACAAATAGGGAATTCTTCATTTTGTCAATATTTTCAATTTTTTTAAAAAAATATTTTATAATACAAGTTCTTCTTGTTCACGTATGTTTTAATTTTCATTATCTACATAGAGATGCCAAGTGGAGTGGAGTGGGTAACCTGGGCCTGGTTTGACTGAGCCGTGCCCGGCTCGGCACGGCACTGTCCAGAACTATGCCTGGGCCCGTGCTGTGCCGGCTCAAGGCACGGCTTGTGCCGTGTCAGGCCAGGAGTTGTTGGGCCTCATGCAGGGCTAGGCACAACCTGGCTGCCTTGCCCGAAGGTACGGTCCAATGGCATTGTCGGGTACTGTGCCCCGGAACTCAAGCTGGGCCTAGGTATCAGACATGGTGCAATTGTACTGCGGCCTACTCACCTGCGCCCTTTTCTTTTTTTAAAATAATTTTTTATTAATAAAAACTGTTACCCATCACATGGCCCCGCCCACTTGCCCAAGGACTAGGCGATGGGTCAGTCGAGACATGCTGGGCCGAATGTGCCACAACCCAGCACGAACTGGCCCGAATCAGATAGACTTGGGTCAGTCAGGTTGTGTCAGGCTAGCCTTGTTTGAGTCATGTCGTTCCTGGCACGGCACGGTATGGTGACCCGACTAGGCCACCAACAACCAGCCCGTGCCAGCACGGCACAACCCGGTTGGCTTGCACCTCTATGTTTACATCCTTGATTACCCATGTGCATTTGTATTCATCTGACAGATAAATAGCGAAGTTGTCAAAGAAAAAGTAACAAATGGTTGCATATTCACGTATGTTTTCCTCTTCATGGTTCCAACTTGCCATTTGATTGAGAATCTTCAGTTCCCTGCAGATATCTGAATCTCTGCTTAGTTTTCATTTGTTACTCAGGTATGCTCCAAACCTTAAAAAAAATGTAACGTCTGTATGTTAATTTTTTTATTTAAATCTAGATTTGAGTTGCGTGATTTGGCTATTTGGTTTTTTTTTTGTGTTGTTTGTGGCTTGGCCTGCTTTCCCTTCCATGAATTACATTTCTCTCGAGGTATATCTGTTCAAATTTTGACTGGTTTGATCATGACACTGTTTTTGGCTTTGGATTGGGAGAGAATTACGAATCCAAAGAACCCAGTCTGAACTCTGAATTGAATTCAGAAGGAACCTTGGTGAAGTTCAACTCGTGCTGCTATTATTTGAGTTATTTTGAAATCAAGAACAATGGTCAGTCTCCATTCTTTAATTCCTTTATAATATTGTTTTATAACTGTTAAACAATTATTTTATTTTTGTTAAAACTGATTTATACAAAAAGTTATTTATGATTATTTTCTTGATTTATATTTTTTTATTAGTTTAATAAAAGATTTTATAATGAGTTGAATTTATAAAAATACATGTCTTTTATTTTGCATTATAGATGATTCGGTGTGTAGTGATTGGTTTGTGCACATGAAAATTGAATTATTAATTCTTATGAAATATAAATTTATTATTTATAGTTTAGATAAAACTTGATAACTTATCGGTAAGGTTATAACATTATATTTTATTAGGCTAATCTTAACTATGATAAATAATAAAGTTTTAATTTCTAATACTATTATATTGAAGTGTATTATATGAGATCAATGTGGTGTAATTATTTTATATTGTGGGAGTTAAAGCACTTCGGAATGAATCAAGCACACGACCTCCGGTGCTAAAAGCTGATTCTGAACCAACGGTAGACACAAGCATAGCTAGCACATCCTTAGCTATTAAAGAAAGAATGTGGAACTTGCTTGCATTTGATTTCCACCAACCCAACAAATCGAAAGAAGATTGAGAAATCTCACGAGCATCATTCAAGTATTTATCTAGTTCAGATTTGGAATCTAAATTGCCTTGGTCTATTTTTTGCTTATTGAACATGAAATCCGCATATTGAGCTACATCTTGAAGATCACTTTCCAAACTCAAATCCACCAATTGTTGTTCTCCACTTTTTTCTACACTTTGTGAAAGTTGAGATGCACCATAAAATTGAAATAATGACTCTAAAACCTTGTTCACCTTCTCTTTTAATTTGTTTGCGGTATCCTTGTCATAATAAAAATTGTCAATTAAACAATTTACATACTCCAACTTACACCTAGGATCAAGAATCTCCGCAATAAATAAGAAAATATTGATATTGTCAATGTTTGCCCAATACTTCTCATACTTTGCCTTCATCTTCAAAGCCATTTCTTTCAACCTAGGATCATCACTTTCAACTTTTGAATTAATCATTAAGCCAAGACCAAAAATCTTCTTCATGTATTCATTACTAGTCACATGAAGCGACCCAGAAAAGCTCAAAGTAGTGTCATAGAAAACCTTAAGAAAAGGTAATAATGATCTAGCATACTCCCAATCTTCACTAGTTGGTACACATTTCTTCATCAAAAGTTCTGAAACATACTTGTTATCGGTGACCTCCAACAAGTCAAAGGCCTTCTGAAATTTCAAGGCTGCCTCTATCATCATGTATGTTGAGTTCCACCTAGTTTCCACATCTAAGCATACATGATTCTTGCTCTATATCTTCTCTTTTTCTACACAATTATTGAACTTTTGCTCTCTAGAAAGAGAAGATCGTAAATACTTCACTGCATTTCTAATCCTCACAATGGAGTCATCTAATTCACTCAAGCCATCCTTTACAACTAAGTTCAATATATGAGCAATACATCTCATATGTAAATAATCACCTTGTAGGACACTTCCCTTCCAACTATTTAACCTTCTTTTCAAATATCTTATGCATGTATCATTTGAAGATGCATTATTAATAGTTATAGTAAAAACCTTATCAATCCCCCAATTAAGCAAACACCTCTCAATAGTCATACCGATTATTTTCCTAGAATGACCAGCAATAGGACAAAAAGAAATAATTCTTTTATGTAATTTCCAATCATCATTGATGAAGTGTGCAGTAAGACACATATAAGACATGTTTTGAATGGATGTCCATGTATCGGTTGTGAGAAAAATTCTAGAAGACAACTTCTTAAAAATCTTTTTTAATGTATCCATCTCTTCCTTATAAATATTATAACAATCTCTTCCTATAGTCCTACGTGAGGGAACTAGAAAACGTGGCTGCATAACACGACAAAATGAACGAAACCCCTCATGCTCCACAAAATTAAAAGACAACTCATCAACAATAACCATCCTAGCAAGCCACTTTCTATACTCTTCTTGATCAAATTTTCAATTAGCAAGAAAATTTTATATTCCTACCTCATTAAACTTTGGTGCATGTGAGAAAGCTAAGGTTGCTTGAGTCTTGTCAACATTATAAGGATAGAGTTTACACATAGACAAGTGATTGCTTAAACAACTAGTACCACTAGTTGAAGGACATGCAAGAGATTTAGCATAATACTTACATTTAGCTCTTGGATCATTTTTGTCATCATTCTTGTCATAATGATCCCAGACCCATGATTTTTTTTTACGCCCCTTTGAAGTTGTAGTAGCATCATTAGAAGTATGTGCTTTTGTTGCAGCTTGGTTATCACTTGAGGGAATGGAAGCATTCTCTGAATTTGAAGCGTCGGGAAGAGTACTTGAAACTGATTCAGTAGTACTAAACATCTGATAACAATTAACAAAACCATACAAATAAAAATTAGTCAATTAGCACAATAAATAACTATTTACTGCAAAACAGAATTTTTTTCTATAAATTTGCAAGGATAATCAATCAATCAGAATTATTATTATAAATAAATAAATAAAATATAATCAATCATCTTTTCAGTTCTCATTGGCCCTATAATTTCTAAACCCCATCCACTACCTAATATACAACCACCCCAGTCTATTCCAACATCTATCATGTTTTCAAAATCAATTTTTACTCTCAACTGGGCACACATTTTATGGACCCTTTTTCTGCCAATGCCCCAAAGCACAAAATAATACTAGTTTCTGTTAATCTTCTCTCTTGTTTTCTTGCTAAAGGAATAACATAATCTACCCACATGCATTTTATTTTTATTTTTCAGAACATGAGTTCTTAGCATTAAAAGTTTCAATTTTTAGGCTTTGACCAATGTCTTTATGTCATGCCACTCATGTGATGGCTAGTGCTAATGTTCCCTCACTTTACCTAAACGTCTAAAATGTTGGTGTTACTATTGATTAATCATGCAAGTAGAGTTCAAAATCAATCCAATGTCAATGATTTGAAAGCACTGTTATGGATGGCAGGAATATATACAAGGTAAATTATAAGGCCAAGTTAAATAACATAAGCATAAATTCCTCCACTGTTGCAAGGATAGATCCATCAGTGTTATTGACAAAATACACATATATTTACTGTAAAACAGAATTTTTTTCTATAATTTCTGAATACTCATCGAGCAAGAAACAGCAAAGGAAACCAAAAAGAAAAGGCTATACACAAGATAACATATATGCAATCCTCATTACCTATGTCCTCGTGCTCTGGAGAATCAAGCAAAATTTCTGAATCAGATGGCAGAAATGGAGAGCCAAGATAGTTTCGTAGGGCTCCTAAATCTGTAAGAAAAAGGTGACATAATTCCTAGATCACACATTTAATTCCTAAATCTGCATCCATGTAGTGGTGGGCTGCCCTTCCAATTGCAGCTAATCGTTACTCCACAGTATGACAGTATCTAACCAGACATTGGAAAACCACCATCAATAACTATCAACTCACCACCAAGCACTACCCACGAACCCACATAATCTCTTTCTCTACTTAAAAATCGATCAATTTTTACCAGCCGTCGTCAAGCCGTCCTTCTTTCTCAGGCAGATTTGTTATCCAACAACAAAGTTGTTGTCTACTTAGAGGAGGGCACGCAGGAGGCTGAGAAGAGGAGCCGTTCTTTGCACAAGAGAGGAGATGAAGATGTTAGAAAATGAGAGAGTATTAGAGCTACCAATGGGTTTGTTTGGGTTTGGGTTATAACTTATGACTGAATGTAAAATATTAAAACAAGTATATGTCTAAGGTTCGGTTCGGTTAACCGGTGTCCACGGTTTTTTTTTGGATAAAACCCGAATCCGAACCCTAAACCGAAAAAAATTAAAAAAAAAAACCTAAACCTAAACCATCGGTTTGGTTAACCTAATTTTTTGGTTCGGACTGATCGGTTTCGGTTTGGGTATCAGTTTGATCGGTTTTTTTGCCCACCCCTATCAAAAACATATAAAAGATTACATTAGAGTGAAATATACCACATGGTTTGGATATACGGAAAGATCACACTCAAGTTTAATTAAAATATTTAAATTAATTATATTCTTTGCTTAAAATTATGACTAAAGGTAATTATCGAGTTAAGTAATTTTTAATTCATCATCACTCGTAATTATGATATTTGATGTCTTTAAATTAAGAGAATAAATAAAAAGTGAGTCTATGCCGACTAAACATAATAGATCTCCAAGAAGTACAAAAATATATTTATGCAATTATGTAGTGAAAAATATCTTTATGCAAAAACATCACTCGTAATTTTTAAATTATCGTGTGGTGAAAAATATTTATGCAAATATGTATAATTTTCATCAAAATATCTTTTACGTCTATATATCTAGTACAAAAATAGTAACAAAAGAGAGTAACATTACAATTGAGGTGTTTCATGATGTAACTTACAAATAAAAGGCTTAGTAAATTTTGGAATATAAAGTACATAACATAATAATAAAATAGATATTAATGTTTTCATGTCAAATAATATTGAAAATTATGTCATCTGTCGCAATAATATCACAAATTCTAAACTAAATAAATGTAAAAATAAAAAATGATAACTTATGACATGATTATTAAATTTTAAATTAACCACCAAGCACCTAAATCAGAATATTGAAGAATAGGAGTGCTTGAATCATTAGAGGAGGTTGTGATGGTCCTTTAGAATGACAATAAATAAAGTTTCTGGTGGTCCTAATATATTTCCTAATAAATTCTTATTTTAGGAATATATAAGAATATATATTCTTATATATTGTACAAAAGTTAACTTATGTTTTCTTAATATATTCTTTTTAATGACTCTTTCTAATGCATTATTTTTCCATCATAAAATGATAAAAAGAATTTATTATATTTTCTTTTATTTTTACTAACGCTCTCTTCTTATGGAAGTGAAGATATCATTTCAAATTGGCCACTCAAAATCAACAAGCAAAGAATGAGGAATTACTTCACATAATTTTGTGCACTGTATTGAAGGTTTATCTTGGCTTCTTCTGACTCAATCCAACCTAAGCCAAATTGGGTCAACAAGGAGATTTTACTAAATTAGGCTTGTCAATGGCACTCACAACACTGTTTGCTATAATGAAATGATATCGGCATTGAGTTAGCAAAAATTTATTATGAGGTTTTAATATCCAAATATAAAATTAGCCTACGTATGGTCAACTTGTTTTATAATTTTTATTTCTTGATAATGATATAAGATATGTCATATTTTATGATTTGAAATAGTGAATTATTAAAAGATATGATCATAGTAAAGCTGTATATATTAAAATGAATGTGTGAAGTTAATAAAAATATAATTAAAAATTATAGAATTAATAATTATTTAAGTATCACACATATAAAAGACAACATTACAAAGAAATATATCATATGGTTTGGGTATATGAAAAGTTCATACTCAAGTTTAATTAAAACATATTTAAAATGACAAGTTGATGGATGATATAGAAAATGCGGTTGACAATTAAAAATTTAGATAAATACAATCAAAAAAAAAAATGCTTGACTTGTATTTAAGTGAAAATTTATATAATAATTCAAATGAATCTTAATTCAGTTTGATAGAAATTAGAGCTAGATATAATTTTTTTTTGAGGGATCAATATGGATTATCACAATAGAGATAGATGGAGAAAAGTTTCAATTCAGTGTACTTATTATAGTATGGTGTACCACCTCATAAACAATTGATGGATATTATTTTCAGAGAGGAGCCTGAAAATTTTGTGTAGTGGTGGGGAAGACAAACTGACTGCTACAGTCATTAGCTGTGTATTACATGTTTGAGAATTATAAAATAGATCATATGTATTTCATTTATTAAATAAGTAATACTAATTATAACATATTTATAAATGGGAAAACTTAAATAAACATTTGTTGGATTATGATTACTCTTATGTAGAGGCAACAAATAAAGTTTGCTCTGTCTTTTTTTTTTTCTAGTTCATGCTTAACTCATTTTGTTAGCTCATATGTTAATATATTTTAATTAGTGTTTATATTTTTTTTATTATCAATATTTGGTATTTTATAAAGTTGTGAATGAATCACTTAAGATACGCGTAATGCATACATATGAAATGCACATTGCTTGACCTGAATTATTTCAATATGATGTGCCATTATGACATCTCAGTCGAGTTATTTCTTTCTATTTTTGTAAAATTTATTTTTTTTAAGCAATTTGTTTATCTGTATATATGAGTAATTTATTATATTTATAAGAAGTAATTTAAGAAGAAATTTGTTAAAAATACCTGAATTATTATTTTTTTATATTCATCAAGCATAATATAATATTAGTAAGTATAAAAAAAATGTTATAAAGGCATCCTTTGATGTTTTACTATTTTCATTTATAAAGTGTAAGTTTGATACTGCTGAAAAAAATAGGAATATAAAATAATATTTATTATCATAGAAAGCATAAAACAAGAAGACATAAGTATGGTTAGAGCAGAGACAACTCACATGTCGGGTGCTACTATCTTATTGAAAAAAAATAAAGGAAAATAATGAATTTTAATACTCTTCAAGCTGGTGCATACATATCATAAATATTCAATCTGGAGAAAAGAAAATATATATGATTTCTTAAGTATCTTTGCGATGTTATCTACAATCTAATAATTAGTAGGTAGATAAGTAGTAGTTATAAAATTATATTGGATCTTATGGCATATTAAATGATAATTATTCTTGCCGAGTTGTTTGTTTATAAAATATTGGTTTATAATAATGTGTTATATTGTTTGACTATTATAGCAAAATATTACTGATCTTTGAATTAATAAACCCAAAATTTTCAAAAATTGATTAATTCATTGTAGCTTATAAATAACTGATATCATAAAATTATATTTTATTTATATATTTAATCTGAAAATAATAGTTTGCTACTTACTCTTTCTGAAGATAAAATTGTTTCCCAAAAAAAATCTGACAGTAGGATTTTTAATTATGATCATAAAAGCTTAACTAGAATTTGAGTTTATCTTTGTTTGGCTATATCAATGATTTTTTAAAGAAATCATGTATCATAGAACTTTTTTTACATATGTTATGATTTTTATTTAATTTTTTTTTATATTTTTTATAGGAATATTTGAGTTGAGTTTTTTCAATTATTTTTACTCATTATATAATGGTATGAGATTTATATCTTTTATTAGAGTATTATTGTATTATTGATTTTGTGTGAGTTTTAATCTGGTATCAAAACTAAATTTGTGGACCCTAAAGTGTCTCCTTGTTTTCTGTTGTGCAGTAGGTGTTTTAATAAAGTGCACACAAATTGTAAGGTACATAGTTATTGTTTCGCAGGAGTCTCACACCCGCTAGGTGTGACTAATGGTCCACATAGGTGCACTATCTATGCAAAGTAGTATGCGTGGTGGTGCTCAGTGGTGTGAGTGGTGATGAGTGTAGTGACAAGCATGGTGGGGAGCATGATGGCATGAAGCATAACTTATAACTGAGCTTCCTTTTACATTTTGATATTTTTTGTAAAAAATGAGAAATTAAATCCTATTTTGGTTTGATAAATTTTAGAGTTAGATGTAATTCTTTTTTAGGAATTAGTATGAATTATCATAGTAGAGATAGATGGAGAAATCTTAGTTCTATATACTTATTTTAGGGTATATCACCTTGTAAACAATTGATGGATATTATTTTTAAAGTAGAGACAAAGTTTTATGCAGTAGTGAGAGAGATAAATTGGCTATCAGAGTCATTCTAGGATTCTGACGGATTTTATCCATCGTGATACATATTAGTAATAGGTATATAAATTTCTCTCCAGGGTGATAATATATTCTTTCTTTCTTTCATATATCAAAAGATATTTTACTCGTACTATCATATCAGACTATTGGATTATCAATATAATAATAAATATTCATATTACTGGTAATTATTTCTTATTCTTTGTATTCTTTTCGTGTACTAATAATATTATTGTAGCTAATGATAAATATTTAAAAATTATTGAATGCGATATTATTCACCTTGATTTTTCTATTATTTTTCTGTTATACTTATTTTTGTTTGTCTAATTAATTTATTCTTTGTGTGTTATTTTTTAAGATAACTCATCAATTTTATTTTTATTTTCAATAATATTTTTTTTGTATGATCAAAAAATTTTGAGAAAGATTTTTTAATAATGATTAGATTATATATTATATCTTAAACAGTAAGATTATTCTTTAGATATTTGAGTATTTTGGATTCGTTACTTGTGTATTCTTATTTTAGTTACCTATAACTAATCAAATTGAATATACTTTACACTAGCATAGAGTATTTTAATACCAAGTATGATTTGTAAGGTTTGATTTAAATTGATAAGTATCATAACTCTATGAGACTAATGATACTACTTCAATTATTACTCTAGTATTGAAATACTATATTAAAAATCATATTTTTTAGCAGTATCATAACTCTATATTACTCTCATTACTCAATGCTAGAGTATTATTTATGATACTTTTTAGTAGTCACTTGAGTTTTAAGTAGTATAATCATGGATAATTTATAGATTGTAAGAGGTATTATATTTCTTGAAGTAGTCATTTAGTTTGATTTGTAAGATTTTCACTAGTAATTATTTTGTTTGGGTTATATATATATATATATATATATTATTTACTTTTCTTTGTTCTTTCAGAGGAGTCCTGGTGATTAAATGATTTTGTTTGTTGTCTACGTAAATCTTATTTTGATTATGAGAAATGACGAGTTAGGAATCTCTTAACTCAATGAATACCCTCAGATACAATTTTGAACAAAAAACTTTGAAATGCTTAGATATTTTAATTTCATAGAGTTGACTTATTCTTCTAGTAGAGGTGTCAAACAAGTTGGGCATAGCCAGGGTCTGGCCCGGTTCAGCGTGCCTGGCCCATCATGATTTGGAACTATGCCGCGTGCCGGGCCGGACCGACTATTGGCATGGTTCGTGCCATGCCGAGCCAACCCTTGGCACAGTTCATGTCGTGCCAGGCTGGGTTGGGCCGACCTGACCCTTGGCATGGTTCGTGCCATTCTATGCTGGCACGAGCCGTGCCTCGTGTCGGGCAGGGCACGACCCGTGTGCCTGGTCCGACAGCATGGTAAACTTGCCTGGAGATCCAACTAAATTTTTTTTTAATCTAGTTGGAAAAACCTGATATGACCCGGCAAGTCTGGGCACGACCCAGCATGACTCAGGTATGAGCCAAGCTAATACTTCTCAAGCCGTGTCGTCCTTGTCACGATATTTTTTGGTAAAAAATGGGTCGGGTATGCTCGGTTTGATCTATTTGACATCTCTATTTATGAGGGATATTATTTTGTCATAGATGATATATATATTTGATATTTTAGCAGAGGTTAGTCATTTGAGTTGTGTTCAAATATATATTCCTATTGATACATATATTAATTTTACTTCCGATGTGATTTTCCTAGTTGACTCTATTATTAATAGGAAAATTATAGAAAAAATTAACTATTTGAATATGAATAAATTAGATATAACATACACACTTAGTATAATTAGTCATTTTCTATATTTTTCATAACAGATTCATTTGACATGGTTCTTTATATATTGAGGTATGAGAAGAAACATCTATGACTTGGGATTTCTTGTAGAGACCATGGACACTTGCAGTTGGACAATAGCATACATTGAGAGATCATAAATAAGTTTTTATAATTTTAATGAGACAATCTTATTTCCTGAAAAAAATAATAAGTAAATAGTTATTTTGAAATAAAATTCAAAGATAAAGTTTAGAGTGATAATGATGATTACTTGTGAGATATTTTAGATGTGATATTTGTTTGAGAAGATTGAGTATGCACCCTCTTTTCCTATTTTCCTTTACTCTTATAGTCAACTAATGATATATATAATCTATAATCTAATATTTTATGAGTGGATGGACAGAAAGATAAAATATTTCTTTTTTAGGGAAAAGATTCATGATGAAACATATACTATAGCATACATTCAAATATTAGAGCAGTCATTAGATATTTTCATGATTATCTTGAAGAAGCCTCATCTTACATTTTTTTAAAGTTTGGTATTGTAGACTTGTATTATGAGTGATATTGTAGATTTTATTTTATTTTTTTTGTAGTCACCTGCCTTGTGGGTTGTTCTAATTATTCTTGTCTATTTTAAAAAAGTATTTAATATTTTTATTATTAGAGTATTATTATTATTATTATTTATTTTGTGCATGTGTTTTAACCTATGTTGCACGGATACGCCTAGGAACTGTCGTGTCCGACCCGTGTCGCCGTGTCCACGTGTCGGACACGGGTCGGATACATGTCAGAGAAATCCGACGCGTTGTTCGGAAACAGTCGTCGTTAACAACAGACGCGTCGTTTACCAACTGACGCGTTTTTACGATTCTAATACGTCGGAAATACACTATATATTAACTATTACTCCTACATCTCCAACAAATTGATGAGCACACCGCCGATAGTGAGTTGCCGACAAGCCGATTGCGAGAAATAGTTGTCAATTGTCATTGCGTCAAACGGGGAGGGGAGGAGCACACCGCCGAGGTGCCGACAATATCTAAGGTAACCTAATTCTATAAAGGGAATGGGGGGTTTTAGAATCTGTATCGGGAGGGGGGAGAGTTCGAAAATCGAAACTGTAAAGGGAGGGTGGTGGTGGGGGGTGTTAGAGGGTTTAAATTTTTTTTTATATTATTTTAAAATACAGAATTTTAAATTATTTTAAAATACAGAATTTTAAATTATTTTAAAATACCTAATATTTATAATTAATAATTTTTATTTTTAATTTAATTTTTTATATCATGACGTATCCTAGTCGTATCCGTATCCTAGTTTTTTAGAATTTGCCGTGTCCCCGTATCCTGCCGTGTCGTATCTCCGTGTCCGTATCCGTGTCCGTGCAACATAGGTTTTAACAACATATTAAGAATTTTGAAAAATTATATTAAAATGAATGTCTAAAAGAATTTTAAAAATAACTAATAATATAAGTAATATTTAGTCTTATAATTATTAGATAATTAAGTTTTTTTATGATTATTCTATATCTGGAAGAATAAAGTAAAATACTTATATTTATTGACAAACCTATGCTCAGATCAAATAGTGAGTCGACTGGTAGACATCCCAATGTGCTAAGCTTCTATAAGAAAATTTAAAATATACTTTTTATGAAAAAAAAAATCATATTGCTTGAGTAACTAATCTTAATATCAAAAAAAATATTTGAAATAACTCAAATTTGTTGTTTGAAACTTAGTTTGTAAGAATAATTTCAGATGAAATATACACAATAAATTATTATCGATAATAAAAATATCTCCAACATATACTATTAGTATTACATATTATCTTCTTAATCAATATTAGTAAAAATAAGAATAATTTGATTTATATCTATTAAGGTCAAAAATAATTATTGAAGAAAAATGACTAAATCACACTATTTGATTATTTCAAGTCATAGTCTTTTATAGTTCACAAAACATGCCTTCACTTCTTGGATTAATAAAACATGATGGCTACTTCATAAATGCTTCATCCTAAAAATCATAAAATAATATTAAATAAGTCTAATTGATAAATAATTAGACTTAATAATTTGATAGTGATCATTTTAGTCATAGAAAAATTAGCTTAATTATATAAATCATAAGTCTTTATAAATCTTTTATTATCAATTTGACCTTAAGTTTATTGATATTTTTTTAAGTTCAATCTTTGCATTTTACATCTATTTATATTTTATTACAAACTTATTTGGAAGTTTTATAATAAAATCTCATATATTGTTGAAGGTGATACATTTAATAAAAGTTATCTCATATCAAATATGAAGCTCTATGATATATTTTATAATTAACACGTCTTGCATTTAATAAAAGTTATCTCATTGATGTTTTATTTTATAATTTGTGCTTTATTCAATAATATGTGTCTAAACTAAGAATATATAATAATGGAGTCAATAATACCCAACATTTTGATTGACTTCTGAAGGTGAAGAAGAATAGGTATTATATATCTAAATCAATCTTTAGGGAAGTCATATGCATGATTTATCAATCACGCATAAAATATCAAAATAAGAAAATACAACATTATATTTTATTGTTTAGCTAAAGAATTGATTGAAATTGTAAAAGTACTCTTATCAAAAGAATAGACTTAATATTAATATTGTCATACTTTCAAACATATATAACATTGTCATTGGTGATTGGGTGCAAAACTTGCAAAAGCTCTATACTCAACAAAAGAGAGATTTAAATTTTTATTATATATGACATGAGTGTTAGTTCATTAGTCGATGACCTAAGAGTTCGGAGTGAATTGGAGATAAGAAAAAATAGTATAAACACCTTCAGTAAAAATAGTATAAACAAAAGCTCTATACTTTCATTGGCATTGCTAGTCCCATAGAATACTCATCCTGAGTAAGTGTAATGAGATTAGTGTGCACTTAGAAGATCTAGCTTGAGTATATATGACGATTTGATGTATAATCTCAAAGTCCCGAGGCATACCCCGTAACTCATGATGCAAGGTCTAACACCTCTTACAAAAAAAAAAAAAGTAGATTACCTTAATGATGAGGTATTATTCTCGACTTGCTAGGAGTATTATTCCCGACTCTCATTGTCGCCATGTAGAGAAGAAATTATGTAGTTGTAGTTTGACGGATTATAGTATTTATATTAGACCTAGGGGTAGTTGTAGATATCTGAATTATTATCATATGATATATCTCTAAAAAAGTAGGGTATACCTTATCATTAAGAATTTGTGTCTACAAAATAGTGTGTCGTTCTCATAATGAATTTAGTATGCAATATTATGAATTTGACCATCCAATCTCTTAAACATACTCGAACTCATCAATACGTGCATCGTCTTATTAAACCACTTGCATAGTTGTGTCCAAGCTGCATGGTGGGTAGCATCATTCTAATTAATTACAAATCACTTATGTGAATCAATCTCAGGTATTTAGCAAATACTTCAAATATCTTCATCTCAAAAACTATATCTTCACCGAAGTGATCCATAGTGAATAAATATATAAGTTCAAAAGCTGACAACAGTCCATGTTCTGGCATTGCCCGATTTGGGTTAGCCTTTCATTGTAGAGACGGATGCCTCGGGGTATGGTTTGGGGGCAGTCTTGATGCAAAGCCAGAGACTTGCGGCTTGTCCTTGCCAAGTTCTCTCCACAAGGGCACGCCCGAAATCAGTATATGAAAGAGAATTAATGCCTATTGTCGTCTTAGCTAATCCAAGATACTTTTGAGATTCAGTCTCGGCTCGTATTAGAGAATAAGCTGCCCTGGTGGTTTTACATTGCTTTGATACTTGTCTGGTTAGTTCACAAATGGAGGCTGACTCCTATCTTGTGAAGATTAGGCAAGATTTTTTCTCGTTTCAACAAGAAAGGAGAAGGGAATATTATTTGGGTAAAAAATATGCAACTCAAAGTAATTGTTGTAGTTGACAACATTATTTCTTGGTTATTTTTTATTTTGTTGTATTATTGATGGGAGCATCCAACTCGTGGGTTGTCCCAATCCAACGGATCCTTTGATGCAAGGGGGCACCCCTGTGTGCACTTGGAGTGGAGGGGATTATTTTTTGGAATAATATAAGGAACATAAAAGGATTTTCTTTTTCTCCAGATACCTATCAGCTTCACTGCTGGGCCGTCGCACAACAGTAACCACAACAACGCAATTCACTAATGCAGCACTACTAAAAAGCAACATGCATGCTTCACTGGCACATTAGCAGCACACAATTTTTTTTTTTTTTTGATGACCAAGAGCTTCAGGGCCCACTTATGTGGGCCCCTACATCCTCTCGGGCCCCCGGAGAACCGAGCAGGTAAATTTCCCCAGTACCCCCCCCTGGTGAGACTTGAACCCGTGACCTCCCGGTCATTGCCTGAGAGTGTTCACCGCCAAGCTCCCTTATGAGAGGGGTCATTAGCAGCACACAATTAATTGACACATTCGTCGCTTGTCTGTCGTACAATAGCAGCCACTACAACACAATATATTAACGATGCAAAACTCGTGCGCATCTTCACGTGCAGAAATGCTCCTCTCTGACACATGCTTCCCTTCTTTTATGGATGCGCGCCATGCATTATGCTTAGGGTTTGCGTGCCATCTCCCTCTGATACCATGCTGAAAACACTGGGCATGCGAACACACCCATTGTAGTAGTAGCCAACACAATAACCACACATTGCTAGGGTGTGTGATTACACAAACACTAACGCATCGGAACTCAACAAAATTTTGAAGTTGAAAGTGTTTTGAGTGAGAATAATACTGATACGATCAACATCTTTATCTAATGATGATATGTTTCTAGTTCGATACTCATCCTACATATTCTCTCATATTTTTGGAGGTGAGACTGTCAAGATATCAACTTCTCCAAGACTCCATCCTAAAAGAAAGTGCTTTGATGTTGGGTGTGATCTTCATATATATAGTTAGGGCTGGGGTAATCCGCATGATAGGCGCTCTCACTCTCGTCCAAGTGAGACAATAACAAATAAATAAAATAAAAAGTGAATGAAAATAATAATTTTCAACATATATATTTATAATTGAGGGAAACTCATATATCTGACTAGAAGTGCAAATGGGCCGGGCTGGTCCGACCCGGCATGAGGCATGACACGGTTCAGTTGTGTCTGGCCGGCATGACATGCTACAGTGCCGTGCTGGGCACACATACTGCACGAGTCGTGCAGTGCCGGGCCGAAGTTTTCGGCCTGGGTGCCGTGTCAGGCACGACACGGCATGCCTGGCACGTCGGCACGGCACATTTGACCACACACTGAGCGTGGTCACAACGAGCCGATGCCAGTCGGGCGAGGATGACCTAGTCCTGAAACAACGAAGATGCGCGGCGGCGCACTGCTAAAATCTTAATTTTTTTTAAAAAATTAAGGTTTGACCCGGCCCGAACCGGGCCAAACCCTGCGGATTTCATGCCGTGGGCTCGTGCCTGGCCCGGCTTGGCCCGAAGAAAACTGTGAATGGCCCAGCACGGTAGCCCGATTAGGTGGCCCAAAATCATGCCGGGCCGGCCCGACACGGCCCGTTTGAAACCTCTGTATCTGACTTATCAAAAAATAATTGAAATTTTATTTTTTTTATATAATATTTTATTATATGAAATTTAACATGATATTAGAGCATTAAAATCGAGACTTTATATTGTAGGGCTATTTGTGATTACCAATCATTATAAATCATTGAAACCACACACACACAGAATTAAAACAGTGACTTTCTCTCTCTCTCGCTCTCTCGCTCTTTCTCTCTACACACACATACTCACACACACAGAATAGTACATGCAAGGTTGAAAAAACTTATGATTTAATGACTTGAGGCTTATGCATTGCCTCACAAATATAAAATACTTTGCCTTACCTTTAAAAATTATGATCATGACTCACTCATTATTTGCATTAATGATAAAAGTAAAATTTTATGTTTATTTATTTATTTTGTATTATATTAAATCCAATATATTTTTTTATTGTGTAAAAGAAATTATCAACCTAATAGATAATTAGATATATTTTTATAAAAAGGATTTGTTGTAATGAAATCATAAATTTGAATAAATTTAAGAATAGTTTCATCTTTATTTTTATTATTAATTTTATATACTTGATGTCCTTTCAAAAAATGCATCATTTTTAGTTGTTACAGAACTATTTTTCTTTTTATAAATATTTTTTTCATACTTTTTTCAACTGGATTAGACACCCACAATTATCAAAAATAAATAGATAAATAAATAAATAAATAAAAATCACTTGTAATGTATAATTGTTATTACATTAAGATTTATCATGGAGTTGATCGTGTTTTAAAATGCGCATGTTGAAATTAAACTTGTGGAAAATACTAGCTTCTCAAAAGCTGAATAGCCATTGGTTTAGCCGCCTATATACTACATGTTGGAGGTAGCCATTGGGTTCATTGCATTGCATTGCATAGCAGTTCAGAATCATTTTGATGTTCCAAAGAATTACTTATTTTTAATTCTGAAGCCATGATTTCTGGTGTCTAGTTCAATGTTATGTTTTTTTTTTTGTTGAATCAGTTATGCCTTCTTTCCAAGATGTACTCAAATACATTCTGAAAAAAAATTAATGGAGATGGAGATTGTTCCTAGTGCACAAAGTTCTCATTTTAGTCTGAGATCTAAGAAAGATTAATATCTTGATAGTTTTACTCTCAAAAGTCAGGGAAACTGCGTCTGATGAGTATTGAGTTCGAGATTTATTATACTTGAACGAATATATCTGTCATCGCATCACGGCATTACCTTCAACATATGCATATAATAGAAAAAATTTCAAGGCGATTATTTATTATAATATTATTCTTGATGAAATATATTTAATTTATTGTTCATATGAGATTTGATGCGTGGTATTTGTTTATTTATACACATTACAAATAAATTAATGTTGGGCAGAAATTTTTATGTTTACAAAAATAAAATAATTGTCACAGAGGCTGTGTTTGATGAATCTCAAATTCAAGATATATTATCCTTGTACGAAAATACTTGTCATCGCATTAATATATGACCTACAATATATGCATATAATATAAAGTTTTTTCTGGTGATCAGACATTATAATATTATTCTAGTCAAAATATATTTAATTATATAGTTTTTATGAAATTTGTTCTATTAATGTTTATTTCATCCCACACATTTTGAAATAAATTAAATATTGGGCAAAAAATTTTACCTTTACAAAAATAAAATGATCATCATAATCTCTGTATCTGATGAGTCTCAAATTTAAGATCTACCATTCTCTGATAAAAATATTTGTTATCGTATCAAGACATTACCTCCAACACATGTATGTAATATAAGTATGGACTTTTTAGGTGATCAGTCATTTAATTTCATTGTTCATATGAGATTTGGTGTGTTAGTTTTTATTTAATCATATACATTTTGAAATAAACTAATGTTTGGCGACAATTTTTACTTATTTATATTATCATATTTAATCCTGTACAATAAAAAATGTGTTGTAGAGGTTGCGTTAGATGAGTTTCGTATTTAATACATATTATCATTAGACAAAAATACTTGTCATTGCATCAAGATATAACAGCTAATATATGTATATAATATAAAGATTTTTCAAGTGATCAATTATTTTAATATAATTTTCATCCAAATATATTTAATTTTAGAGTTCTTATAAGATTTGGTGTGTTGGTGTTTATTTAACGACACACATTCTGAAATAAATTAATGTTTGGGCAAAAATTTTTACTTTTACAAAAAAGAAAATTCAATGCTGCAGAGGCAGGCTGTTCACAACACGGGAGGTGGAGGATCTTGATTGATGGACTGCATAGTGGATAGTGTGAGTGATTCATATCAGGAGATGATTCTCAGCATATCGAACGTGCTAGAAGCAAAAGAGGTATTTGGTGCTCAAAAAACAGAGGGCATGGATTCTGCGCTGGAAGCTTTCAAGCAAAAATGGGAGGTGTTTCGTGCAGCATGTGATCAGGCAGAGGAGTTTGTTGAATACACGAGTCACAGAATTGGATTGGAATGTGTGGTGGATGAGGCAACAGTGAAGTCTGGGCAAACTGGAACAACTCTTCCACCCATTAGTGCAGTTCGGTTGGAGCAAATGAGCAAAGCGGTAAGGTGCCTTGCAATGGAATTGCAACATGGAGCTGCCCCTGCTGCTGCTGCTTCTGCTCAATCACCTCCTGCCCATTCTTCTTTTGATGTTAGGTTCTCTGAAGATGCACCTCACTAGCTGCATCTCCCTCACTCACTCACTCTCTCTCTCTCTCTTTGCACCTTCACCCGCAGGGATTGTTTATCTCTGTTTGTATGGATCCGTTTTTTGCAACTGAGGAGACTCCCTCAGTTACGGGAGTGGACGATCTAATTTTGGTTGGAATACGATATACCAAAATTTACTTTTCAATCCAAAAACTTAATTTTTATGGTAGATGATGCCCTATTATTTTATGATTTTTAATGGTTAATGTTTGACTGATTATAATGGGGAGCTATACCTGATGCACAAGATTTTGTTTTAGTGTGGGGGGGTATGAGAGATATTAGTATCTCTCTAACTTTATTCCTAATAATTGAAAATATTATTTCTGATAAGTCTTAATTCAGAGCCTTATTGATTTTGGATAAAAGTACTTAACATCGTATTGATATATGATCTTCAGTATTTTTGTGGGCTTGAAGAGAATATGTGATTTTATATAAAATGTCATTTTTATACATTTGTGTTGTGATGGTGCAGTCTTTAATTCGTAGGGGTAAGATTATTGATATATTAATTTGTCATTAAATATATCTCATGTTGAACAAGAGCTCCGTTTTCTTATTTTTGCTTCTACCAACATGTTTCACACAATTTCACAAGATGATATGCATAGATAAACTTGCCTCTCTTGTAAATTGTCTGATATTTATGACCAAAACATGAATTTTATGAGCTCTCGTTTTCTATGATTTTTACTTGATACGTATCTTAGCTTTTTTTTTTTTTTTTTTGTAAATTGCCCACCATAAATACTCCGACATTTAATCAATAGTATGTATATTAAAAGATTTAAATCTAATAATTTAAACACATTATTGCTTAAATCATATAAATAATAAATACATTTCAAAACACTATCAGAATGAACCTTTTAAATTTATTTGATTTAAAACCTTATGAAGTACGTAAATTTTACTATGTATTGTGAACATATTTTATTATGCATCACTAAACGCTCCAATTGACCTCGAGTGGGTACAAATTTGTCCATACAATATGAGGAATTCAAACAAGCCTGGGTATCAGCTTCATAGAATCGGGTCATGTTTTCCCCGACCCATTTTAGGGCTTCCCAATTTGGCTTGGATGGGTCTAGCACTGGCTGTTAGTGCCGCACCCTTTGCCTTGCCCTTCACTTTGATGATTGCCACATCCCATACTTATTAAAGAATACGCGAGGGCCCCACTGCACAGCCAATATTATAAAATTTGAACATCTTTCAAACTATCGATCATGATTGATAATTGTGAAAATTGTTACTGAGTTTTTCTTTGATTAATAGTTAATAAAATGGCAAGCAATATTTATAGAGTTATGGAACAGGGGCAGGCTGGGCTAGCCCAATTAGAAGGCTAGGGAGGCTTTGCCAAACCAATTTAGAAATAACTGCACTTACTTTTCTAATTTACTATGCATAAAATCATACCTAATCTTTACTCTTTCATTCTTAAATTTGTATTTATTCTTTTTTTTTTTTTTTTTTTTTGCATTCCACACAAATAATCTCTTTTATTATTCTAATCTTATGACAATTTTTACTTTTTTATCCTCATCTTTTATATGTTAATTCTCCATGGCTCAACATTCATTTTCATCACAAACACCAGTGCCACTCACCAACGCCTATAATAATACTATTTACCACGAGACCATATGATCATAAGGATGGA
Organism: Sapria himalayana; assembly: GCA_029783825.1. NCBI lineage: Eukaryota > Viridiplantae > Streptophyta > Magnoliopsida > Malpighiales > Rafflesiaceae > Sapria > Sapria himalayana. Next base: position 302,929 of record JAREIK010003706.1, read on the forward strand.
GACTCGTTGTTTGCATAATGCACCACCGCCATATCAATTTAAAAAAAAAAAAACAAGAGCAAAAAAAAAAGGTTTGGCCTGGGGATTTTGAAACAGCAAGAAATGCAAATGGTTAGTTATTCTTGGCAATGACGGCAGCAGCTTGGGCGACTTAGCTCTTGGCGTTTGCAGGATCAGACACCAGCATTGACTTCTTTATCTGCCAAATCCAAATTGGAGAGGTTAAATCAATCCGTCCATATTGCACGATCAAACACCAGCACAGATTAAAGCTTATCAGTTTTAATATTAGAATCAAATCTATGTTAAAACTGATTATTTGTTCTCGAGCTTTCAGGTAGGTTCACATTCAATTAATCGTTCTCTTCCTCTAATGCAGCATGCGCAAACAGGCGACCATGAGACTTGACGAACTCGCGACCATCAGGCCTTCCAGTGCTATACGAAGAGCCAGGCCCGTTTCCCATAAAAGTAACTATTTCTAGATTCCACATATAACCAAATTATCAGACACGCATGCTTGAAGGAGTTGATTTTTTCACTCAAAATAAGATTAATTTTTCATTGACAGGTAAAATATTAAGAAGCATTACTTCTTACTCGTGTTATTCTATCAGATAGAAAATACAAGATTATAATTGATTCATATTCACATTTTTACCACAAATCAACAATCAACATGGTTAGTTTCACAAGAAATGAGGATTAATTTTCTTTAATCCAGACTCAGCATGACAGAGACATACATGTCAACTTGAGTGTTACAGAGACCAGATCGTGCATGTGTTGTCTGGGATGTATATAATGCTGTTGCGACACGCATAACATGTTGCATGTCCATGCAACATAATAATGTACCGAGTGAACTCTGACTCGGTGCATTATCACACGACAATAAAAAGATGAGAGTCAAGTTGTATCCCGCTGCAAATAATTAACATTGTCAGAACGTCCATAAAGTAGTCATCAGAATCTTGACTTCCTCCAAGCCACACGTGAGTAAATGCAGCACACAATAAAACAAGTCAAATAGTCACACAGCATTTATTGGGACCACTTTACACCGCACAATCGCTTGCATAATTACTACACCAACAATGCACAAACACTGCACCCCACCCACAATGATCCTGCTCAATGCACAATGACCCACCGGCCGCTGCCACTGCCATGTATGTTGATGCAGTGGGCGTCGATGCCCATCACGCATGGAATTGCAATGAAAGCATACATGAGTGTGCCGATGTGCACTATACAATTACAGCAGATACATCTCTCTCCTTAGAACACTTCAGGGTTAGCTTCCTCTACCTTGGGTTTGGCTCTAATACCATTTTTGTGGAAACTCAAGATATAAAATATCAAAAAAATTAATATTTTAGTGTATCAAAATAAATAGGTCCCAACTCAAACCAAATTGACATGTAGGATATTAATTTTTTTAAAAAAAATTCTAACTGGACATGTTTCACACTCTAGAATCAAATACCTTTAAGATTTGAGTAAATTATTACCAACTTAGCCTATTATGAGTGACCAAGCTGAGAATGTACATACAACAAATCCAAAATACTCAAATATTTAGAGAGAGAAAAAAAAAAAACTTACTATTAAAGAAAAAATATATAATTTAATATGATCAATTGAAAATTAAGTATTCCTCAGAGTCTCTCGATTTTGCAAATAAAAAATCAATAAAAATAAATAAAAGTTAAAAATGAGTTGTTTGAAATGATAACTCACAATTAATAAAATAGGATAATCATAAATAAATATAAGACAATAAATAAAAAAGATTTTAATATAAATACTATCATATCAAATAATTTTTAAGAATTTATTATTAACTATAATAATATTTTTAGAATAAAAAAAATTTAGAAAATAAAATATAATTTCTAGTAATATGAATATTTGTTAGAAATTTAGAAAATAGAGTCCAAATAAATAATTTGTTATTCCTTTAGATATGAGTTTTGTATACTTTTATCTAGTAATTGATGTGTCAAACGAATCAGGTGGCCAGAGCATGACCCGAGCATGGCCCAAGCCTAGTTTAGTCATGCCTGGGCCGACATGAGCCAATTCTCATGCTGGGCTAGGCACAACCTGTGCCTAGCACAATGACAGAATAAACCGGCCAAAGTGATCGACTAACGAGGTGTTCTAATATTTTTAAAATAATCAGCCACATAAGCCAAATATTACTTAAATGGCAAAGTGTAATTGGCTGACCACGTAAGCCAGTCACTAATTACATTTTCACATAATGAATTTCACAAGCACTGTTCGGCAAGATCCAGCACAGTCATGCACTCGACCGTGCCACTGTGCCGGGCCGATAAATTGTAATGTGCCTAGAACGACATGAAGCATGGTAGCACGGCCGTGCCTTGCAAAAATGATCTGTGCCCAGCATGGCATGACCGTGCCTTGCAAAAATGATCCATGTCAACATGACATGACTATGCCTTGCAAAAATGATTCGAGCTAGCACGACAATGCCCATTTGACAACTTTATCTAATAAGCACCATGATGGATAAATTATAGGTGAATCACATAATTCTAATAATCAGCTTGTATCTCTTACTACTACATAAAATTCTTAACCTCCTTTCAAAACAATAATATCTAGATGTGTCAACCGGGCCGGGCCGGGGAAGCCCGGCCCGGCACGAGGCACGGCACGGTTCGGCCGTGCCGGGGCCGGCCCGGCACGGTTTTTAATCAGTGCCGTGCCCGGTTAAAAACCGTGCCGTGCCGGGCCTCACCCAAGCCGTGTCGTGCCTGGCCCGGCACGGCTCGTGCCGTGGCACGGCACGCCGGCACGGGTTCTTCCCGTGCCGGTTTCACGCGGGCACGCGTGGGCGTGACCCGTCCCCTCCCGAAAAAAAGACCGCGGGTCGAGTCTGATTGGATCCCGACCCGCGGTCCCGACTCCCGACCCGGCACGGCTCGGCCTGCCGTGCCTACGGGCCGTGCCGTGCCCGGATGGTTTTAAACCGTGCCGGGCCGGGCACGGTGGCACGGTCATGCCCTAAAAAAATGGGCCGAGCACGGTGGCACGGTCATGCCCTAAAAAAAACAGGCCGGGCCGTGTCGGGCAGGCCCGTTTGACACCTCTAATAATATCTAACATTATTTCTAGAATGACTTATCTTAATACAATGATTACACTAAACTAACATACTCTTCTATCTAACCCTACTATGATAATTCATACTAATTTCTCCAAAGTTGTATCAAACCCAAATTAGGATTTAATCTCTCCCCCCCTTTTTTTTGCTTCTACCCAAAAAAACTCAATTAGGATTTTTGCCTTGTGCCACCACACTCACTGCCACACCACCAGCATGCAATCACGCATCACCATGTGTCTCTATTTAGTTCAAATGCACCACCATGCATGCCACTGCCTATCACTATTCATATCACCGCATGCATATTGTGCCCCAATAGTGCAAGCACCACACTTGTTTATTGCTACAAACAACTTTTTTTTAATAATACACTAATAGGTGTACCTATTATAGTATATGTATTTTCTCTTTTTGACTTTGAACCTCACTTTGATACAATGTAGAAGTAGAACTTAATAAATATAAACTAAAATAAAATAATAACACTCAATAATAAATAATATACATCTCAATCCATTACATAATAAGAAAATATAATTGAAACATCCTACATATTAGGTATTCACATTGAAGATATGAAAAGTTGAATAAAACAAAGTAATACTACAACAATAATAATAATAATATATAATATTAATCAGAACATAGAAAAAAATCTATAAAATATGTGTAACAAAAACTAGATGTCTTGATGTGATAACCTTACAAATCACTCTAATTGACTACTTCAGACCATATAATATCTTTAGTAATTTATAAATTATATCTGATTGTGCTATACAAAATTCAAGTGGCTATTTCATATATATTTCATTCTTCTCAAGATCATCATGAAAAAAATACATTCTATATATTTAGTTGACATATTCACTGACTATAGATTACTACAATAGAATAATAATTTATACTGAAATTATTTTGGTTACTAGACAAAAAATATCATGATAATCCACACCAAATATTTGAATGAAATTCATTACTATAAATTTGCTTTTAGATGATCTACCTTCCTATCTAAATATGTTTTCATAATGAATACTACATACAAATAACAATAAAATTTTCCAAAAATAATACTATTAATTCTCAAATCTTATTTGAGGGAAAAAGATATATTTTTTCTATCATCACCTGGCATCATAATAAATGAAATAATATCTCATAGAAAACTTAAATATCCTAGTACAATCAAATAAATAAATAAAAGAAATAAAAAAATAAATCAGAAAATAGTACAACTCTGTGCTGATATAAACTGCAAAACCAAATGCTAAGTACAACTCTGTGCTGTCCGGAGAGCAATCAATTGATCAATATCAGAGAGACAAGCTTCATGATCATCTTGCTACTTAATAGACTCGTCTCTTACCTAAGCAAAATAGATAACTCCCCTCTCCTAGTATATACTATAAATCCAAGATGGTTAAGTCGTACAATTTCTAACTCAATATGAGCACGTACTAGAGAAGTCTAGTAAACTATTGTCATTTGGATCTAAGGGATATCTCCCTCCATGAAAAACCTCTTTATGTTAGTATCGACATAATCAATATAATTTGTGCTTTCTAGTAAATATGATTACTCCAAAGAAGTGACATCATACTATATATATATATTATTTCTTCTTACTATGAATCTAAAAAAAATAAATAATTTTTATGATTATATGAGAATGTACACAAATTCAATTATATTGCATATAATTATTCTAGTAACTTATATTTTGAAAGATATTCTATTTCTTTTCATACACTGATGTACTACATATTATGTTGAGTACCTTTGAACTTCGATACAAGCTTTTGTAAACTTTTCATACTGGCTGATAAATTTACCTCATCATAAATGAATAAATTTATCTAATTTAATAAAAAAATATATAATAATTTCAATACATTAAATAACAAAATAAAATAACTAACCTGAAGGTTTAGTTTTTCTTATTTTAATAACTAACTTATTATCAAAAAAGTCTCTAATATAAATATACAAATTCAATATGATATAATTATATCTTATTCATCTTTATTTTTTTTCAATTTCAACATAGATTTACATTAGAGGTATCAAACGGGATGAGCTGCATTGGCCTGGCCTAAGGCATGGCCCGACTCGGCAGTGCCTAGGCTAATCGGGCCACATTCTAGGCCAGGCACGGCCTGATAAAATAGCCAGTGAGCACATTTTCTCAGCATGAGCCAAGCAATGCCCCGACCCAGCCCCACGCCCCCAACCCAATACCAATGCTCGACGGATCTGATACTTCCGTCAGGCCCGTAACCCAACCCATGGATTTTTTCGCAATCCCTTGGAACTAAGCCCATTAGTTCCAGAAGTCGAAACTTATAGAAATTTGAATAGTTCAGGTCGATTCGATGGTCAAACTGACCTAAAGGTCTAAAAAAATTAAAAATTCAAATTTGAGTCAATGGATTTCACCTCCAACAACTATGAAGTAGAATCCGACGGCACTAAGGATTCTGCTCGATTTTTTATTTTAAAAAATTCAAAAAAAATCAAAAAACAATATTTTTATTTTAAAAATAACTTTTCTATATCTATAGACCCCCCCCCCCCACCCCTCCTCATCTCTCATTCAAATATTTATATTTTCAAAACATAAATCTCTCTCTCATTTTCTCTCTCAGGTTGTTGCTTTTGATTATCAATTTTACCTTTCGGGACTCGAGTGTGAGGTGAATAGTGGTGCACGTGCGGTGTAGATATCAAAAAAGCAAAGTTTATGCATTTCACATTATGATTTATAGGTATTTTTTAATTAGTTTTTAAGTTTTAAACTTTAAAACCTTCTCCTAGTCCTAAGTCCAATCTTCTTTCTTATTTTAATTAATTTTAAGTTATTAATCAAAATACATTATATAATACACTAATTGAAAAAATAAAAAATTGACAAATAATAATTGTAATTATAAAAACAAAATTAAAATATAATTTAGATAACAAAAATCCTACGAAAAAGTCCAAGGCAGCCAAAAATTTGGTTTCTCTGATCGTCTTGACCCAAACATTAAAAAAAAAACTAGAAGAATATCGGTAGTCTAGACTCACTTTTATATAATAAAATAAAAAAGTTTTGTGATGCCTAAGTCCAAGGCTTAGTCCTAACTCAATGTTGACCTCATTCATATATCACAACGAGTTAGGAAGGAAAATAAAGACAAAAGTAATTACCACAATATGTCTTCTGATTAAATTTTTAAAGGATCTAAGGATAGTCAAAATTATGCAAACTTATTTTCAACATGTATATCATAGGATTCCTAGGTCTACATATAGGAACGACATGCTAAATATTATAAATTAGAAAATAATAATTAATAAATTTAGGAATTATAGTGGAGTGAAATATATGTCATACGATATTTGTACTAGTAATGACGATATATTTTATGCATGCCTTACCGCCCACTATGTAGATTCTAAATGGACACTAAATAAAAAAATATTAAGATTCACTGAGATTCTCTGAGATTCTCCAGCCTCTCGATGTCCCGATCATTTTTAAGTTCATGATAAAAATCTTTAAAAATATAAAATTCAAAATAAAATATTTAGTATTGTATTCGATAATACATCTAATTATGGAGTAACGATTAACATATTTGTTAAAAATATTAGAAATAAATTATTAGAATAGATTTTTCACGTTAGATGCATATGTCATGCCATTAACCTGATAGTACAAGCAGAGATGAAGATGTGTGCCCCTACTTTATAAAATATACGTAACTCACTAAAATATATTTACATATCTCACAAATAACAAGAATTCGATAGTCTCTATTTGTCTATGAATTTAAAGAAAAAAAATTTCAATCAAATATGAAACATCATTATAATTACATATATCTTATGTTGAAGTAATGTGTTTGATAGAAACATATGATATCTGACTATGTCAATAATAAGAGTAACGAACTTATTATTAATGATACTGACTGTGCTACAGTAATTTCATTTATGAAAATTCTAAAAATTTTTTATGATACGACGAACATATATTTATCTATTTATACTATCATGTCTTGCATTATACTCAAGTACATATGCAACATTAATAGTATGTTTAGAAAGTTTCGAGATAATCCGACACTTAGCGATATGATTGTAGAGATGAAAACTAAATACTTAAAGTATTGATCCATCATTCTATCTCTTTATTGTCTGGCTGCTTGCATGGAGCCTAGAATTAAGGTAAAAGAAATAAAAATATTTTGACATATATATCATCGTGCATGAACCAAGAAGACCAACTTGAAAGATTCATTCACGAGAAATTAACTGAACTCTTTATATACTACGATACTAGGTATGACGATAGTAGTGGTGAGGCTCTGAGTACAAACATAAATATCATCTTTGGAGACAATAACTTTTATATTCAGGTAGAGAGGAAGAAAAGATGAGGCACACTATTGAATAGGAGCGAGCTGTCTAAGTACTTAGATACCAATTACTGCTCAATTCTATCAAATTTCAATAATAAGAATCTTGATATTTTACAGTGATCAAAATCATATGAGTCTACTTATCTCGTACTATCTAAAATAACACAAGATCTACTGACTTCTTCGGTGTCTAGCATAACATCGGAATCTACTTTTTCTATTATAGTAAATGTGATTTCGAATAAAATATTAAGATTACGACTAGATATTATTGATACATTAGTATGCATGAAGGATTAAGATGATTAAAGCTCAGGCATCCAAGATCATACTGGGACTACAACAATAACAGAGGAATTGGGTTCTGATGATGATCTGTGTGATATTGATAATAATTTGATAACTGATAATGATTGACGAATTAAAACAATAATACTTATCTTATTTCATCATCAATCATATGTTGTAATACTGTCTGTTATTTTCATTTATTTTTTTTGGATTTACATTATTTTTGTTTAATTATTTTTATCATATTAGTTTGATTTTGAGGCTTAATTCATAAATCTTAACTTTTTGTGATTTGAATTAGTTTGTATTAATATTTTAGTTTTATTAATTTATACATTGTTAGTTTTTAAATTATAGTTGTTTATTATACTAAACTTAAAGTTTTATTTAATTTAATAGAATAAAAAATAAAAAATTATTTATTTATTTTAATTTAATAATTAACTATAAACTATTTAAGAAATTAAGTTTTAAATAATTAAAATTAAAATTTTATAATATTTCTAAATGACACAAACTCAGCCCAAACTCAGCCCAAATAGCAAAACCTAGTCTCCTATCCAGCCCAAAGGGCAAAACCTGGCCTCCTACCCAGCCCGGACATGCCAGAACCAGCCTGTCCAAGCACGACTCAGAATGGGTTCATCACAACTGGGTAGACGAACCTTGTTAGGCCGACTGTGATGAAGCCGTGTTGGGCCAGGTATGGCTCGGTGGTCCGATTGAGCCACCTAAAATAAGGTCTGGCCATTTGACACCTTTAATTGAACATCCATATTATTTCCAAGCTTTTTTATGATCTTCCATTATGATACTTAGGTCATTCACTTTTTCATTAAGAATCGATGTCCTCAATTTATGCATAGATGTAGATTTTAATTCAGGCTCAAAATTTACAACTGCATCTATCATAGAAATCCAATAAGGATCATTCACGGCATTGAATGGGAGACCTTTTGAATACATAAACATATATTTTTTTATTAATAATTCCTTCCTTTATTCTTACTTCCACCTTGAATTTAAAGTTTTTTGATAAGTTTGTGAAGTAATATATCTATTTATGAGTCCCCTAGAAATAAATTCTTTACTCTCACTCTCACTCCCTAAGATACCTATTATTTAGGACAAGGCACTATCATTCATTTAATTTGACCCATACCAAAATTTTGGAGCAATTTATTTCTTTTCATTTTTTGATCCTTAAAATTGGTCAATACCTCTTTGTATTCTAATCTAATATCTTCACTAATTATGGAGCATGATTTCATACCATGATGAGTTCTAGATGCTACGTAGTGATTGAGACTATTCACTTATATACATCTTTGATTATAAAATTTATATCTCAAGTATTACTCCGCAAAAACTTTAATAACATATTTTCACACAAAATATTTTCTTGATTTTTTTGAATCAAAAAAATCATCCTGAATAAAATAATAATAATAATATTTAGTTATTCACATTTCTATATAATAATAAAATTGACTGAAGAATTATAACAAAACATAATTGAAAGGAATTTAAAAATTAAAATCAGAATTTAAATTACTTGAATTAATTATGAATGTTAATGTATATGAGTATTCATATATATTTTTTAGGATGATGTTATTTTATTCATAAATTACTTAAATCATTTATCTTTATGTCATTTTTTACATTGTATATCTCAAAAGTCATAACTCATAATATCTTATTTTTGGAAGAAATTATTTTATTTTTTAAAATATTTGACATACGTATAATAATAACTAACAATATATAACAATATTTAACTATATATACGACTATACCTTAACTATATACAAAACTATATATTTATATATAACTATTTGTTTAACTATACATAACCACATATTTAACTATATATAATTATTTATAATTATATATTAATATGCAAATATCTTCATATCGATATATATTATATATATAATTATTTGCATACTTATATGTCTGACTATATATAACTAATTATAATTATATGTTTAAAAATACATATAATTATTTATAATTATATGGATAACTATATATAGCTCAATACAACTATATGTAACTAAATTTACAACTATATATACTATGTACAACTATATGTATGACTATAAATGTATCACTTTCTATATAAATATATGTTTATAGAAACTTATAAACATATACTTATGGAACAATGCCAAAAATATCAAGCAGTGGAGAAGTGAAGAAGTGTCAAAAATTTCGAGCAATGGAGAATTGGATAAGTGTCAAAAATATCAAGATGAGATGAAGAAGAGGAAAGCGCCAAATATACCTAGAGAGTGGAGAAAAGCTTTCGCAATGCTCGAGTAGAGATGGCAGGGAGGATGATATTTTCCTCATCAAAAATTTTTAGTGCTGAAAAAAATGATCAGCACTGTTTCAGATTAGAGTTTTATGATTTTTTTAAATTTTTTGAATGACGCCTCCAAAGTGTACACATCGCACTCCAAGGCGTGAAATGCATGATAAAAACATGCCTCAAAATGCTTCACAAAAGAAGGTTTATGTCTATTTTGTGTGTAGCTTTTATTCAAATGCCACAGGGTATTTTCTCCACGTGCTTAGATAATACATTTAAAAACCTTGAATAAAAATAAAAATAAAATTAGATTTAAATTATCTGAAAATATAACTAACAAAAAATAAACTAATAGGATAATAAAACTAAATATGACAAAAAAATAACAAAGATCCAAATTAAATATTGTCATATTTAATATTCTTAAAATGTTGGTCATCGATTACTTAAAAAAAAAATCAAAACAAGAAAAAAATAAAAAATTAAATATGATTATCAATAACATGAATATTAATTTCAATATTAATAATCCAAGAGTCTGAAAAAAATGCACACGAAATGACCAATAATACCTAAAGGAGAGAAAAAATATAATGTTGCATTGGAGAAGAGTTTAATATGCTCCTCTCTGGTAAGCATAAGTAGCACTGAGGGTGAACTTTGTAAGGACTCCTAGATGACTTTAAAATCAACATGTCTCTCTTAGTACTGCATAAAGCTCTCGGTCTCTACTTGGAAAATAATACATAATAATTACCTCTAATATCATCACTTTTTCAACAATACATGTACTATAAAATAATTCTCTCATGCATATATATCAGTGTCATATCACAATTCATGTATGTCACAACTACCTGAAAATAACAATTTTTCAAAATTCAATTTAATAAAAATACAAAGACACCACCTACCTTTCTCCTCTGGTGTGTGCTGCACCGAAATCCACTGTTCAAGTAAAAGAATTTCCACTACATTGTGTTATTTTTCCTTGTTTAGGAAAAACAAAAATGCTGAATACTACCTTCCCTCCCTGGTGTACTCTTCATCACCAACCACTATGTCTCCTCTCTAAAAATAATACCCAATAATTATTTTTGATGTGCCCCTTTTTTCAACAGTATATCGACGTGTATATCAACATGCCTCTTCTCTAGATACCTCTGATGCATGTATATTGGAATCATATCATAATTCCTTTGTCATAACTGCCCCAAAAATAACAACTGCCCTAAAATCCACTATTCAGGTAAAAGAACTTCCACCACACGTCCACGCTGTGTTTTTATATTTGTTCAAAAAAAAAAAACAAACACCCTAAATATTGCCTTTCCCCTTTGGTACGGGCTAACCCATTATCAACTGCAAGTTCACAATATTCGACCATCAGGCAAACACTGCACCTTACTACTTGACCATCACATGTCATTGTTTTTTGTAGAATTAGGTTTATGTCACACACAATGGAGGTTAACACAGTAAATACACCTCCTCTTAGGATTTACAATTCTAATTCAGGGTTAAATTTTAACTAATCCCACTCTGATATTTAGTAAAAATCCAAGCACAAAATAAATTATATAAATAATATTTAATAATAATTCAATACAAATATTATTTTTATATAATAAGAAATAATAATTAAGATATTCCACATATTAGGGACTTCCATTGAAAGTCAAACGAACATCAATAAAAATAATAATAAATATAAAATTATAAAATTATAACAAACATCAATATGTTTCATCCACTTATAAAACATCAAGTTAGTAGCAATGTGTCAAACTACCTCAATGTCACAATACAACGTTATCGACCTCTAAAATGGTAAGCAAAATTCTTCTAAGAAGGGACTGATTCACTAAAACTCAAAAATAACCAACATTACAACTCTGTACTTTGTCACTGCACAAGATTTAAAAATAATAATCAGCCATACTTTTCAAAGAGATAAGATTATCTTCAAAAAAATATAATATCTTGTAGCACAACTCCCCTCTATGATTGCTAGATCCCAACTACAATCTAAATATGTTTCAAGTCTATTATGTCCATTATCTCTAAATGAAATCTCATATCACTTAGTCTTTTTCATGTACTTGAGAATCCTAAAAATAAAATTAATATAAATTTATTTGAAATATCTTAAAAAAGACTAATTATATTAACATCATAAGTAATATCTAGTTTTGTCACTATTAAATAATTAAAATTTCTTATAATCCTTTTATATCTAGTAGAATCATCTAAGGAACTAATACTTGTAAATATATGTATATCTATATCATGTGATGAGTTAAATGTACACATCATTTCATATTAAGGTCGGACAAAATATTCAAAATATATTTTCCTTAGCAAATACATATTATACCTCACAAGTATGAAGTATCCAACTTAAATACTCATAAAATACTTGAAATATTCTAAATCACTTATCTGAAACATAGTATGCTAAAAAAAATTTAGTTAGGATATACATAACTAATTATTTCCTATAATAAAAATATCATCAACATATACTAGTAATATCACATACTGACCTCTTGAGTCATAATTTAATAAAAAAAAAGAAAGTCAAACACTCATCTCATGAGGCCAAAGTGGGAAGTGCAAAAAAATATGTTAAATCATACCACAAGAGATTGTTATAAGTAATAAAAAGCCTTCTATAATTTACACACTATATTTATACTTTTAGGGACAGTAAAACTTGAGAGATGTAACATAAATACACACACCATTAAATCACTATGAAAAGATAGATTGCAGACATCCAACTAATATATTGTCTACTTAAGTGATATAATAATAGAAAACATTAATCTTATAATAATATTTTAGCCATATAGAAAAAGATATCCTAATAACTAATATTATAAATTTGTGTAAATTTCCTGGCTAATATTATATACATTATAGAGTCGATCAACTTTTACTTCAGGTTTAGTCTTTACTATATATGCCTATTTGTATCATAGTCATACTACTAACTTACCTAAAGGTTTCATAATAATATATCAAATATTTTTTTTTTCTATTTGTTTTTATTTTTTAATATTTTTTTCCAATGTGTACATTATATCTTTGTAATTTGTCTTTGCATTGAATTTAAAAATAATAGTCAACCTTACTTTTTCAAGAGATGAGATTATCTTTAAAAAAATATAAAATCTTATTGCATCTCTATGATTGTAGAGCCCAACTACAATCTAAATATACTTCAACTCAATTATACCTCTAATCTCTAAATGAAATCCTACATTATGTAGTCTTCTTCATGTACTTGAGAATTTTAAAAACTATATTAATATAAATTTATTTGGAATAACTTAGAAAAGACTAAATATATTAACATTATAATAATATCTAATTTAGTCACTATTAAATAATTCAAGTTTCTTATAATCCTCTTATATCTAATAGAATCATCTAAGGAACTAATGATTATATATATATTTATATCTATATCATCAAAATGTACACATTATTTCATACTTGACAAAATATTCAAGATATATTTTTCTTAACAAATACATATTATACCTCACGATCATCCAACTTAAATATCCAAGAAATATTTAAAATATTTTAAATCATTTGTCTAAAACTAAGTTTGCAAAAGAAAAATATATATTGGGATATACTTAATTGATTATATCATATAATAAGAATATCATTGAAGTAACCTAGATGTGTCAAACAGACCGAACGACACAGGCCTGATTTGTGACCTGGCTCGAATTAGCAATGCTTGGTCTGACACGGTCCAAAACTATGTCTTAAACAGGCATGAGTCATGCCTGATGCCAGGCCATGCACGACCCATGTGCCTGGTCTGACGGCACGATTAACCTACCTGGGTGACTATTTACCCCATCACGGGTCAAAATTTTTTTAAAAAAATCAATCACCCCATCATAGGGCGGTCGATTTTTTAAAAAAATAATCAACCACGTGACCGATGTAATTGACAGCTCGTAAGCCGGCCACCTGTTAGAAGTGCACGCGAGGTAGTGCAACCATTTTCATTCAACACGGTTGAGCATGGTCGTGCCACCGTGTCATGCCTGGCATGGCACGGGAATTTAACCATGTCATGCACGAACGACACGATGGCATGACTATGTCTTAAAAAAATAGGTTGTGGCAGCACAACACAGCCCATTTGATATATCTAATATAAACTAATAATATCACATATTGACCTCTTGATCCATAATTGAAAAAAAAGAAAGTCAGACACATATCTCATAAAACTATAGGTGTCAAAAGGGCTAGGTCGGGCCAGCCCGACCCATTTTTTTAGGCCCACCTGGCTCACATGTCGTGTCAGGCACTGCACGCTATAGTGCCATGCCATGTCTGGCACAGCACACTATAGTATCGTGTTGTGCCTAGCACAGACCGATTAATTGGAGGGCAGGCCCAGCATGGCCAGCGGCCCAAAATCAGCTCGGTTTTGGACCAGATCGAGTCTGGTCAGGATAAATTTAGGTTTAAATTAAAATTTAAGAATTAGTGTTTGAGACTCACGCCATCATCCCCATTGGGCTTGCCTAGCCATTGCCCATCAAGCGAAGGCACGTTGTCCCCCATCAGACATCACTTCATCGGCAATCAGGAGTACTTTCATTAGCCGTCGGGCATGACGCATGTGTCGTGCACATGTGCTAGGCACCCCAGTCGTGCTTGGCAAGGCACACAGGTCGAAGACCTTCGGCCCAACACGAGCAAGGGCACGGGTCTGCATCGTGCCATGCCAGACCATGCATGGGCCGCACGACCTGTTTGACACCTCTACTTAAGGCCAAAATGGCATGTGCAAAAAAACATGTTAAATCATACCACAAGAGATTGTTACAAGTTATAAAAAGTCTTCTACAATCTACACATTATATATATACTTTTAGGGATAATAAAACTTGAGGATGTTGCATAAATACCTATACTATTAAATCACTATGAAAAAATATACACACATTCAACTAATATATTATCTACTTGTGTGATGCAATAATATAAAACATTAATCTTATAGTAGCATTTTAGCCACGGAGAAAAAGATAGCCTAATAACTAATATTATAAATTTGTGTAAATTTTCTGGCTATTATTACATACATTTTTGAGTCAATCAACTTTTAATTTAGGTTCAATTTTTACTGAGTATGCCTATTTGTATCATACTACTAACTTACCCGAAAGTTTCAGAATAAGATATCAAATATCTTTTTTTTCAATTTATTTTTATTTTTTTATATTTTTTTCTAACGTGCACATTATAGCTCTGTATTTTGTTTCTGCACTAAATTTTAAAATAATAATCAACCTTACTTTTTCAAGAGATAGGATTATTATCTTTAAGAAAAATATACAATTTTACAACATAACTATTCATTGTGATCCTTGGAACCCAACTATAATCTGAATATATTTTTACTCAGTTATGCCCCTAATCATTGAATGACATCTCATATCATGGAACCTTCATATACATAAGAATCTAGTAGGATACTCACACTCACAATAGGCCCCTCTTCCCAAGTCAAAGCTTAAGAGAGATCTCATTATTCTCCTCTCAAAGGAGCAATCGTTGACATTGTTTTTATGGCTACACATGATATCGTATGTGTATATACTCACAAAATTATGACTTAGGAGTTTAAAGTAAGGTGAAAAAAAAATCACAGGCTTAAGAGTATTTTGGCTAGAGCTAACAGTGCTCAAGAAAAGAATTCTAAAATACTCCACATGAATAAGAATATTAAGTTCAGTATGTGTACACACGGAAGGTCTAGTAGACTGTTATACAGCCACTTGACCTCGAGATATCCTCGACAAGTATATCGATGAAAAATCCCAAATATTCTTGCATATGTCACAAGAATTAAATATTTTGAACACATTTGGTTCAATCAATTATCATAAAAACAATAATAGTTGTACATAACTTACTACCCACTCATCTGACTCAGCTTAAGGTGGCTAATCCAACTGGTATGTTACATTTCCTTAGCTCACACACCAAATCTTCATTAAAGTAAACCATGATGAATACATATCTCAATTTTTACTCAATTATCCCTAATGATCATGCATCAACTATGGTCATCTCTTTAAACAAAGGTCAAATACACACAAAAAATATACATGCCTACTACACGATGGAAATCACATAAGAAAACCAGCCTAAACAAAATAAAATATATCCACACAACAAACTTTCCAAAGCACAAAATATAGAAAAACAACACATCACATCTCTCCACGCCAAAAAAAAAAAAAAAAAAATCCTTGCACTAGTCTAAGCATCTCACATCCCGTAATTGGGTCTTTATCAAATTTGCATAGGTTCTCTATGAGTGTCACGGTAAGAACCACCATGGTGGCTACCATAGGGGCCACCAGAGCTTGAATTGAACACTAAAACATGGTTGTTAAATGTTCAACGACTATAATTACTCAAACACATACATGAAAATAATTATTTGTGACATGATTTTTATCTCTTGAATTCATCACCCAAGAGTCCATGCTAAGATGATGCAAAAAAAGAACAATAAACATATTGAGTCTGTCAATTGGAGCTAATAGTGCTAAAAAAAATATAGAATACTTCTCCTAAGTAAAAGTAATAATACCAATTGATATATACATAAAAGATCTAGCCTAAATGGATCTGATAACCTATTGTACATCTAGTGTGTCCCATTCTTTCACAAAAAGAACAAGTTAATATAGGCTTCCTCCCTCTCAGAGCACAACTATCACCTTCTCTCACTATCACAATGTGAAGAAGTTACTATAATAATGTGATTGATAATCTCAACTCTGCTTGAAGTGAAAATAGTTGTTAATGACTAAATCATCATTTAATAAATCTCTAATAAAATTGAAAGAAAAAAATATCATCTCACCAAGGAAATAGGTCCACAAAACAATATTGTTCCCCCAATGAATACAAGTATAGAATACTATAAATCTAATCACTCAAACTCATATCTCATATAAATCTATCCAAGCCGCATAATACATCATCTTATAATGATTAGCCAATATGTATGTTAATAACTGAGTAATACTATCATGCATGTAAAACATCCTAGACAAGTACAACGATGAAACAAAGTATCAATATTCTTACATAAATGATAAAAACTAAATATATTGATCATATTCATGTCAATCAATTATCATAAATGAACTAATAATTGTGTATATTAATCATCAATCAATCATATAGCCCAATATGAGATGACTCATATATTATATATCTCATGTACACTTGACTCGGGAACCAAATCTTTATCAAAATAACTCATAATGAAAGAGTTTGCCTTTAATTAATAATATGTTATCACAAGTAATCCCATACTAATTTCAAAGATTTCTCAACAAGTGACATGCAAAAATAAATAAGCATCCAAACTATAATGAATCAACAATCACAATACAAACATAAACCACATCCATGAGATACCATAAAACAGCACAACATCCCACCACCCAAAACACCATGGAAACCACCATGAAATCCACTACAACTATAATAGTCCATCACAGGAAGAAAAAACTTTGTAACGGTCACCACCGTGAAAACCACTGCATATTATGATAATCCACCATTGGAACTAATGTGGAAACTATCATGAAAACCACATGAGAGTCATTGTACCACCACCAACACCTCCACCCTATGTCCACAATCATTATTCATGGGTTTACGAAAGGAAAAACCACACAACATTTTATCTGCAACCTTGCAAAAACTAGTGTCACCACTATAAGCACCAATCAATGGTCCACAACATAAACAACACTTGGGCACGATGTGCCAAAACATTGATCATTTTGTGCCACTGCAATTCACCGGCATGATTTCTCTAACATCATGTTGCAAGTTGAACAAACCCCTTAGACTTTAGCCGATGATCAAGGAAAAAGATACAAAATGAGAGGAGCAAAAAGAAAAAAGAAAAAAAAATAAAAATATTTTTAGCTATAAAGAAAATAAAAATAACAATGTATACACACACGCGCACGCACGCATGCACGCACGCATATACACTCAAGTTAGGACAGCTCACATTTTAGATATTTCTATACAAACTCAAACAAAAAATAAACAAATAAATAATATTAAACCCCAAAGTGCTGAAAAGGCTACAGTCATGAAGTGCAATTCTTTGAAACTGGTGTCATGAAGTGCTATTCTTGGGTCTGAGTTCACGCCAAGACTACAACACAGTTTGGGTCAACCCGGGTAACCCAAATCGAACCCGAAAGAAAATTAGGCTAAGGCATAATTCTTTGAAGCTTGAGTTGGGAACACTTATAGCTTAGAGCCTAATTTTTATAGCCATATTAATACATTATCATTTTCTGAGTAAAGTAAGCTAATATTATCATTTGAAACACCCAATCTGAATGCGATGGGAACACTTTTGAGTTTTTCTTTTTAAAATTTTTTTAGATATTTTCTTACAATGCTCAAGGAAAATAATAATGAATTGCTATGTCTATAAAAATCAGGGCTTAAAGGATTGAAATATTTGCAATTCAACTTGTGATGATTTGAGTGCTTTGTTCTTCTTTCCTTATGTGCTAGTTTTATATTATTTAAATTTTGGCCTCCAAAGAAACATTCAGAAATTAATAATTTTGTAATTTTATATTATTAAAAGAATTTCTGTATGATTACAAAAATACTAACACAAGGAATTGCAGCCCTAGTTCAAGCCAAATTTCATAATTTTAATATGGATTAGGTTTGGGCTGAAGGATGTGGAATGAAATCTAAGGTTGGGTCATAACTCGGGTTGACATTTTTTGGGTTTGAGTTGGGTTGGGTTTGGGTTGGCTCTCAACCAGACCCAACCTATTGGAGTTGCAGCCCTAGTTCAAGCCGCCCAGAGATACGATCCGAGCATGAACTGTTTTCCAGGGACCGGGGCCAACTTTGGTTTTGGCCTGAGTGAGCTGCCATTATATGTCATGTCGTGCCGCATGCACAGGGCAACACTCCTGCCAGTCCTCTCCACATCTTGGCCCAATGTTTTACATGTCGTACTGCATGCCAGGCCAACCGGCCCATTTTCCACCTCTAGGTTGAAGCCCCTATTATTGACAAAATATAATGGGGGGCTGCTACAAGAGTAATCATCTAACACACCATTGCAAATGAATAAAATAAATCAAAGTTCATGTTTATTAAATTTCTATGTATTTATTTTAATAGAAAGGAAGACTTTTTGAAGGTATCCATTTTATGTTCAAACTTGAAATCGGGCTTGGAAAAGGTGATTCTGTATGCCTGCTTAACAGACGTCCCATAGGAAATGGAGAGTTTCAAAACCTCATTTTTTTTTACTAAAATATCACATAATATTAAGCAGGCAACATCATGTCGTAAAGCAGATTTAATAATTTGCAACTCTCCCTAATTCTCATCTTTTTCATCATACGATGATCACATTTTCTATCTAATCAGACAGGTGTATAGGAGAAGTTTTGTAGTTCAACTTACTACTGCAAGTCGCTCCTTGTGCACATCATTTGTAATCTGCAAAAGAGGCACAAATTGTGATCAATAGGCGAGAATTAAAATGAAAGCACCGTTTCATAATTGATGACTCCTTAAAGGATACAGGTAGCCTGAATGATGTTGAAATGAATCAGCAAGTATATACTAGTTTTTTGTAGGTTTTAATCTCATCTCCACAAAACCCTGGAAGCATCATATCCCAATTTCTTTCTGTTTCAAGGCACAAAAACTTGATAAGACAGAAATAGTTACAAAGAAATAAAACATAAGTTGACATTTTCACTACGTAACCAACCGATATGGATAAGTATGTCTTTTGCTTCCAATGTATCAGATTTTCGATGCTTTGCCAAGGAGCATCCAAATGTTGTTATCTGCTTATTGAGATGTAGAAGAAAAGGGGTAAGATTAAAATATTATTAGAACATGAGAACAAATTGATCAAATGCAATCTCCGGTGAAGACCTAAAGATTTATAATCATTATCATAATTTATCATTGTTTGCATGTATAATTGTCACCAATGCCCAAAGAGCGCAAATAGTTGTTTTTCCCACGAGCAATTAGAATATACTTGTAGTGTGTGTGTGTGTGTGCGCTTCCCATATTTAATTTCTACAATAATATTCTTAGATTCACTAATTGAAAGCCATCTATAGAGTCGATTTAATTTTTCTTTTTAATGAAAAACATCATGCTACAATTTATAGAAAATGGGAATGAACTTAAAACCTTGTAATTTTATAAGCATCTTCAAGACCAACAAGCCAAACACATTGGTAATCTTTTAATTTTTATAATTTATGCAACCACACAACCACATTTCAAATTCATTACAAAATAAACTAATAAAATGTAAAAGAAATAATGAAATTCTTCAAATATCATATAATATCAACTATAGAACATCAATGTGTATAATTTAAAACACTTTTTAAATATCATGGACATCCATCTATCATAAAAATATAAAAAAAAAAAACACACAAGGTAATCTCATCATATTTTCAAGATTTCTCTCATAAATTGAAACATTAATAACAAATGCATTAAACTTAAAAGAGAAAATAAACAAATTGAAACATTCTTAAAATCTTAGTGACAATGTTACAGTCACATATACAATATAAGCGTAAGTCACAATAACAAAATTATTAATTTTTTTTCTAAATAAATTAACTTTAGCATGAGAACTACGTGAAATTAATATCGCTATAGTCTTACCCTTTAAAATCAAAGAAATTATGTCGGATAAATCTCAAGCTCAATATATACAATAATTAAATAAAGACACTTATCATTACATCAAGGCATGACCTCCAATATATGTATATAATACAAAAACTTATATATTCAACTATCTCAATATTATTCTTATCAAATATACTTAATTTTAAATTTTTTATGAGATTTAGTATGTTAATTCTTATGTAGTTTCACACTTCTAAATAAATTAATAATTTATCTTATTGTATTTCATCTATTTATTTAAATTGAATTAAAAATAATTCAAGATAAAATCTTTAAAAGATAAATTAGAAAATAAATCTACCCGAAGACCAAACAAAACATAATATAGTTATTGTTTTAAGTTATATTCTATACTATATGTATATATATATATATATAATGGCATATCACATATTACTTTAGAAGAAAAATATTATTTTCTAAAAAATAAAAAATACATGATCCATCACTTGTTTTAACATGTAAAGACAAACAAAAAGTGAAAAAATCCAATAAATCATACATGTTCGCCATATTTGAAAGAAATATGATAACTAATATCTTCTTCACATCGTGGAATGCACATTGTAAAATCTCTTGTGAGAATATGCAAGCAATTTGATCTAGTCAAAACATATGTTCTTATAATAAAATCATCTTAATTTTTTTATCAAATTAAAAAATAATCTCTTAAATATGAATTATTTATACATGAAAAATCAGATTAACAATTGTCTTATAGTGCGATTATCACAAAAAAAAAAAGATCATTATAAGTCATCATCCTATTATTTTTCCAATAAAGAAGACTGTCCTTCTAAAAGTAATAACAAGAATAAATTAATGGATGTATGTATATGTAGAAATTCCATCGAATTTAAAAAAATCAACAAGTCACAAGTGACCATAATCATTAGAATAGTCATTGTTGTAGAGTTTTTTTAGTTATATTTTTTACATTTTTAATAGGAACACCCAACCTATGAGCACCCCTTAGCTTTTTTTTTTATACTATTTATATACTTAGGTTTCTCTTGAATTTTTATTGAAATTTTTTCTATTTATTTTGGATATTTCAGCATTTGATTTTACATTATATCAATGTGAGATATTTTTCTACAAATTACAATTTTCTGGAAAAATAGAATTTTATGTGCTCTAGCCATATTCTCGCCGATGCCACCCACCTCCACCAGCACCACATGCCAGCACCAGCCACGTCTACTGCATGTCGATGAGTAATGTTGTTATTGCAGCTAATTCTTCCCTCTCCAATGTCAGCTTTCCTACGAAGTGCCAATGCCAACCAACTCTACCGTGTGCAAGCATCACCAACTGATAGTGTATCAACACCACCTTCTGCTCCCATGTAACACCCTCATCATGCTTATTATCTAGATCTCGCGGTATTTGAGCAAATTCTAATTATTTAGGGTTTAAAATAATATTCTATTTGGATAAAAACTGATGTGAAGTGTGATTATAGTATAGTGTCAGGATTGTGTGACGCATGCAATATGATGACACTTCTGACATGGGATAAACAGAGATTCTCAGTATATGGTACAGACCATTGAAGGTATGAACATACAAAAGAAGAGTATTAGCAATTATTTAAAGAATAGAGACAAGTTTACTACATATTATTCAATGACATAAGCTAACTATCGGAGATGTTCAAGAATCATCACATAGTTTACCCATCATAAACCTTACTAGAGATTAATTATCAAATATGGTAGGTGGGGAATGATAGTTACTTGGACCACTAATATTATTATAGTTAATATTTTCTATATTAACTATAAAGTTAATTAACTATAATTAAAAGAAATTAATTCTTAAATTTAACGTTGTAATGATCAAAAATTTTAGATAGTTTATCAATAATTATAATAATATTAATGGAACAAATAGAAAATACAGTCAACTCATTATAACCCTTAATGAAAGTGTCTGCCTTTAATTAACCATATGTTATCCCAAGCAATCTCATACCAATTTTAATCATATTTTTCAATAAAATGCATGCAAAAAAAAAAAAAAAAAACATCCAAGTTAGAATAGGTCAACAATCACAACACAAACATAAAACACATCCACAACACATCATAAAAACATCATGACATTTCACCCACCCATAACTAAAGAAAATATAAAATATTTTCTATTTATTCTATTAATATTATAACAGTTAATTTTAAAATATCTGCAACTTTTAATTATTAAAACATTCAATTTAAGCTTTTATTCTTTTCAAGTGCACTATTTGTTCCTAAATAGCCAAATATCACTTTTATGTGAACTATTTTTAATAAAAATTTATCAAATCTGGTGTGTAGGGATTAATATACTTGGAAGAGTGTTTAAAAAATAATTCCCCTAAGAGATATCAATAATATTAGATATTCCAAAAATAACCCTTAAACCAAAAGAATTAACAATAACAACCTCACAACGAGCTTATTAGAGGATATTACAAAAAGGTCATTAAGAGCTACAAAGAACTCTTTACGAGCTCATAGAAGTTTGCAATGAGCACATTAGATAATTTTGGGGAAAAGAGCTATTTTTAAAATTTTTAATATAATTAGCACCTTATAAAAATAATTTTTTAAACTCACTCTTCCAAATAATTATCAATCCCCACCCATGCAATTAAATAATTTATCCTTTTTCTAAACAATACAACCCTTACATCATATTTTATTTAATCGATATTATTTTGCAGGATCAATAGACTTTAAAAAAGATTTTTTCGAGACTAAACATCATAATTTGTATTATCTCTTTTATGATTAGGTATTCTATTAGGCTCTTGAGAGTTATTGATTGATTATTTATTCATTCTTGACTTTTTAATTATATTTGACCGAGCTAATAATGTTAAAATATAATATTAAAGATATCATTATGTTAGATTATGAGATATATTAGTTATAAAAGCATACTAAAATTTTATATCATGTCCATCAGACCTATATGAGAAAAAACTCATTCACTTTAACCCACTCAAATGTTGCACATGTTCCACTTTTGTTTATTTTATATCTAATTTTTTTAATATTCATCAACTATTTCATTAAAAAAATAAATAATCTATTTAATAAAAATATAAAAATTATTAGAAATAATAATATCTTGAAGTATATGCCCATTTTCAAAGAGCACACAAAAGCATGTCAAATGCAGGCTACATTTATCTCTTATCAAAGAATAAAAAAAAAACTTAATAAACATATCTTCTAGTTCATATTAGACATAAAGTAAATAGAAAACAGGACAAAAAAAAAAGAATATAACCAATATAATTTTCATATCTCATTTTTAAAATATTATTTTATTTTGTTTGAAAGTGTCAAACCCTCTTGTACATGCTCTTCACTTGGTGAATGGTAAAAATAAGCCTTCTATGAGCTACATTTATGCTGCCATAAAAAAAGAAAAAAATAATTATCAAAAGTTTTAATGAAAACAAGAAAAATACAAGAATAACATAAAAATTATTGATAGAAAGTAAAATATTAAGTTTCATCAGCTTTTTACATTCAGCTAAATATTTTTTGAACCGAGAGTTCTATTATGATACAAAACTATTAATAGCAAACCTAGAATCAATTATATTTAAATATATATATATATATATATATATATGCATGTCGAGATTACTAAAAGATATAGGTAAACAAGATGTAATTATAACATAATTATACTTGTACATACATGATAGAAACCTTTTTAATAATGAGTTTGCTACTAAAACAATAAAAATTAAACCTTCAAATTAGTTATTCAATTTATTTAATTACAATATTTAAACTTTTATATATTTTTGATAAAAATATATAAAATATTCAATTGATAATTTATTTATATTAATTACAATTGAATGATAAAATATGTTGGAACATTAATACACGAATGATTTGATTTATAAAGTACAACTAAGCCCTGATAAAAATATTCAATAAACATAATACCATTAAACTTATTTTTTTTGAAAAATAAAAATGATAATAATGAATGCTTGATGGGAAGAATGAAAGATAAAGATGTTGCATAAGATGATTTAGAATTTTTAAGGTAATAATTTAATATGTAAGAATATTACAAGATCTAGCATAGCTGAGGAGCTTAAGATTTATATAAAAACTAAAACAAGAACAAACAAAACACAAATACCAAAGTCAATATTATCAAAGTCTAAACATATTAGATTATTGAAATTATGTTGTCTTATTTTATAGTTGTAATTTATTTTAATAGTGAGAACTATTAATAATATTTAATTTTTATATTTGATATTATTTATTTAATTATATCTCATTAATAAATAAAAAATATAAATAATTATTTTGTAAAATATATAATTTTTACATATTTTTATGTATAATACACCTCACAAAAAAATCATGCATATTGCATCGACTCTAAGGCTTTTGTGTCTCGGTGCAGTTTGTACCTCAAATAACTATGTGATGGACAATTTTAATACTTATTATACTGATAATAAAATTATTCATCATACCTCTTATGCTAACACATCACTACATAATGATATTATTAAAATATATATATTTAAGTAAAACTATGATGATACTTTATAATGGGAGTATTCCGAACTAATTTTGATAAAATATAATTCTAATAGTAATTTATCTGATCACCTAAATGTATTATTTTCTTTTTTCTTATAGTATGCTTTTTCAGATCTTATGCCCTGGAGAGAAAGTGTGAGTGTGTGTGAGTATCCCTGGGTTCTTGGGTGTTATTAATCAATTATTTGTTCATTCTCAATTTTTCATCCATATCTGACCAAGCTAAGAATATTAGATTCTAATATTAAAGATATCATTATATTAGATTGTAAGATATACCAGTTATAAAAATATATTAAAATTTCACATCATGTCCATCAGACTTGTATACCTAAAGACTCATTTAATCTAATTCATTCAAATATTACATATGTTCCACTTAGTTCATTTTTTATTTTATATCTTAAAATATTTCTACGTTTTAACAATTTAATAAAAAATAAATAGTTTATTTAATAAAGATATAAAAACTATTAGGAACAACAATATCTTAATATATACGTCAAGTAATTTTCAATACTTATTATATTTTTCATAAGACCATATATAAGACTTTCTATGCAAGCATATCCCTATATAATAAGATGGTAGAAAGAAAATAAATATTTGATTAATAATACAACTAGGATGTTATTCTTTCGTGAAAGTATTCCAAATTATTTTTAAGAAAATACAATTATAATAATAAATTACATGATCAATTGAATGCATTACATTGTTTTTTTCTTATTGTATGAGTTTTCAAATCTTACTCCTTAGAGAAAAATTATCTAATTTATATCTCAATTTTTGAAAATAAATACTTTATTTCTAATCACTCATTAAAATGTGATAAGATAATGCATAGTACAATAACATATATCTTTCTTAATTAATCTAGTATTCAGAAATAATATTTATATTATTAGACAAAATTATTTAATATTAGTTTGTACTAATATTATTTTCTTTTTGAACAAGACTTGTTCTTTAACAAGTTTAAACTAATAGAGTAAAGATTAAGTAAAAATAAATTTCTTATTTTTTATTACACTTCTAGAGTTTCACATGGGAATTCAACTAGGAGAGTGTCATCCATCAGTTATTTCTAAATTTATTGGTCGTATTATGATAGTTGTCATTTCAAGTCAACATAAGTATCAACAAATACACAATATATTGATTCTAAACAAAATGATATTTCTTTGAAAAAGAAATCTCCATTTAATTAAGTCAATTTTAAGTCTCAATTTTAAATCTCAATTTTAAGTCTCAATTTTAAGTAAGTTGGTAACCGAAAGATTTGATTACCTAAGACTTCAAGTTTATTCTAAAAAAAACATATATAATTAGCTTAGAACAAAGAAAATCTCTTTAGAAATTAAATGATCATTTAGTCAACTCATTTGATTTTGATGTTGAATCACTATAAAAAAGAAACAAAAAAATTCTACTTTTTTATCCTCTTATTGTACAACAAGAGTACAACAAGTTATGGTGAAAGACACTTGTCTTTCTATTATATTTTATCTAGGATAACATATATTGTTGTACTCGTCTTTCTATTATATTTTTCTTGAAGATTATATAATACTTAAGTCACTTTCAAAGAAATTATTTTATCTAGTACAACATCAAGTTATGGTGAAAGACATAAACATCATTCACTTTAATGAAACTTGAAGATTAGAATATTGAGAATATCTTGTATTGGTTGCATCATAGTTATTAAATATATGCCTAAAGCTCAAGTGCTACTAGAGTCAGAAAGATTTATACTAAAAGTCACTTATGTGTATTTTCCTAATTAACATATTTTTGTTATTTTAATTTAAAAAAATTTAATTAGCTGAATTGTTCAAAAAAATACTTGTTATTTATTCTGATTGTGAATGATTCGGTATGTAGAGTTTAGCTTACCCACAAAAAATCAAATCATTAGTACTCGTTGAATATAAGTTTGTTCATAATTAGATAAAATTGGACATCCTTTCAATAAGATTATAACACTATATTTCAATAAGTATATTTTAACTATGATAAATGATATAGTTCTATATTCTAATATTATTACACTTGAGTATATTGAATGAGACTAATACGGTATAATTATTTTATACTACTTGTAAAATAAAATATACCGCAGTTATTATAAACACCATTACTCTTATTCTTGAGGTAATAATTATTTATATATTTTTATTAATAATTATTTTGATTCATTAGAATGAAGTCTAGAAATATATTTAAAAACTATATAAAGTGAACAACTTTATTAATCATATGATGAATATTAATTACTGATAAAATTCATATTCTATAAAAAAAACAATAACACCCCCTTGAGGAATCTTATAAGTTTTAATATTGTCAAAGCATACAAGTGAATTTTGATCTAAAAATTTAAATAAGTTAAATAAAAAGAATCAAGAAAATAATTAAATATAAATTGAATTAGATTATCAATAATTTGATATAATAAATAGATGTCTATAATATTAATATGAGTTTAATTTGTGACAAGTAATAAAAAATATAATATATTTAGAATATGTGAATGATTGTAATTATAATTACATAGTGATATAATTTATAATTAATATAAATTAGTGTATGAAATAATTTACATTAGAAGACCGAAATCTTATTTGAGCCAAGAGCCCTTCCATACCTTTATCTAGATGTAATAAAAAAATCTTACATTTTTTATTTATTTGAAATATATGTATATACATAATAAGAAGAATTAATTTAATTATAATCTAATTAATTTGATTTATCTATTAAATCAGATTACTTTTATATGTATTAAATTTATTATAATTATGTATATTTATTTTTAAATAAATTAAATCTATTTTTAAATATTAAAAGAAACCAAACAAATTGAATTAATATAAATTAATGTTCAATTTTAGTTTTAATATATATAAAAAGAGACGCAACAATTCGACAATGCTAATTCCACTATAGCATTGTTATCTTCGCAAAATCATTCTGGAACAAAGAAATACGGGAGAAGTCATCCGGCTAAGCTCAATTTAAGACAAGTTTCTTTCCGCAATATTTATAAAATGAAACTATAATAAAACAATCTTAATTAACAAGTAATACCAAATTATTTTTCGAGTTCTTGAATCTCTAACAATGGTATCGGAGGGAGTTATAATGATATTTGTGAGTTAATTTTTAAATGTTATTTAAGAATATGTAGTTGACCAGCTTAAACAAATGCAATTTGGCCTTTGTTTCCCAAATTGAATGACCCAGCTATGTCTGTGAATTGTGTGGTTGATTTCTTTTAATTATGAGATATATTTTGCAGTGTTTTGCGTGTTTATTGCACAAGAGATTGCAAGAAATTATCTTATTGATTTCATGTAATAACGGTGGCTGAGATGGTGGTGGACAAAGCTGACGAAAGTGGTTATAGTTAATAACATAGGTATTTATGCCTTATAGAAACAGTCAGACCAACGGCAGCAAAGGTGACATTTACAATTGCCGACGATGATGACTGTGGAAGCATCTACAGCCAACAACAACACCAATGACATTTATAGTTGATGACGACAATGACTATGGAAGCAGTCACGGCCAACAAAAGTGCCAATAATATTTGCAATTGCTAACAACAGTCACTATGGAGGTTGTCATGGCCAATCACCATAATAGAGATTATATTCAAAACAGTGATACCATATGCAATGGTTGACGCAGCAGACGATAGAAGTATCGAAAGTGATTGCAACCAGTGACAATGAAGATGACGAATCTCACAGTGATAACAATTGGAGACAGTGAAAATCACAGCGACATACACCAACAACTATCGAGCACACGGCCAAAATTCCAAATTTTTCAAAAAAAACTGAAGTAGATTCCTTTCTTTGTTACTATGAACACTGACTTAATCACATGCAATTAAACCAAACAAGTTATTCGTGTTTATGACACCTCCTTTAAGTAAGGTGCCCTATAATCTACATAACAAAGTATTTTGACATATAATATGCACGGTGCTTAGTCATCACATATTTGTGATATGATAATGTATGTGGCATAGTAGTATAAGTGACATGGTAGTATAGGTGACATGGTAGTATATATAGAATGGTATAGAATGGAAGTATTTGTGGAATGATCTTAAGTATGTGGCATGAAATTATATGTTGGGCCAAGATATACACAATTTTTTTAAATAAAAATACTCAAATTTTAAAATGATCAAGTGAGCAAGGGAATTCATTAATTGAATTTCATGGCTCCAATGCTGATTTGAAAGATTAGAAAGTTAGTTGAGCGTTTGCCTTGATGTTTTCCCCTTATCGGACAACTGACTTGTAGTTATACTTAACAAAAACCATCCTGAAGGTAATTCTATGTATTGATTAAATAAATCACTTCTCCATCTAAAGAATTCATTTAAGAGTCAATCGGTTTAGAATTAGATGATAATTTATACTTAGCTATAAATAATAACATCATCTCTATTTGAGTCATTGTTGTTAGTTATAAGACCAATTATAAGTCATCAATTTAATTTTGTTAGACACAATCACTACCTAAATAACAAAATTACTTGTCTAAACAAATAATAAATAATAGACATCCTCTCATTGAGACATACTACTTATAGTGTATCAGACTGATGATAAATTCATTTGAGAATTATTTGAGGCTATCAATTCTCGTAATAAAATTCAAACTAATAAAACTCATTATATTTTTTTTTAAGAAAATATCTTTTAACCGACTCATCATCATTCTCAAAGAGAATAAATTGGATAGACATAGATTGAAAAAAAATTCTTGAAATTATCCTGATTGCTAATAACTATAAATTTATACTCAAAGTTTTGTGTCAAGATAACCTCAACAAGAAATGATAGATGAGAAAGTCAAACCTTATGATAAAAATCAAACTTATTCTATCAGATAAAAAATCATGAGAGATCTGATGAACATTGCAATGATTGAAAATACCCCTATGACACAAGATGAATAATTTTCTGAATGAACTATAGATTCATAGATCTAAAATTAATGCGGACTCCAAGTTTATCGCAGAATCTTAGAATCCTACAAGCAATTCTTCCTAAATTTTAATATAAACAAACCTAATTAAAATTTGACACAATTGCTTAAGGAATGGGTGTCACCCATAAGTGTTATCAGAAAACCATTTGAAACATCTATAATTAATTGAATTTCTAAACCAAAAGAAAAGAAAAAAAAATCAAAAACATGATCAATTCCCATCAACCGTTCCTAAGACACATGTGTGAGTCAAAAAGTAGGAAGGTTAATATTTTTACTACAATCAATTAGGACCTAAGAAGCACGAACACGGACACAGATACTGTGATACGACACGGCAAGATACGGAGACACGGCAGATTCTAAAAAACTAGGATACGGATACGACTAGGATACAACATGATAAAAAAATAAAATTAAAAATAAAAATTATTTATTTTATAAATATTAAGTATTTTATAAAATAAAATAAAATAAAATAAATTAAAATATTTTATTTTATAAAATAAATAAATATATTTTTTATTTTATAAAATAAAAATATTTTATTTTATTTTATTTTATAAGATAATATTTATAATTATTTTATTTTATAAATAATATTTTAAAATTATCTTTTATTATATAAAAATATATTTTTTTATTTTATAAAATAAAAATATTTTATTTTATAAAGTATTTTATTTTAATTTTATGCCAGCCCTGCATCCCCACAGTTAGCGCCTGCTGCCTCCACCCTCAATTTGCACCCGCCCCTTGCCTCCCCCCTCAATTCGCGCCCGCCCCCTGCCTCACCCCTCAATTCGCGACGGCCCCCTACCTCCCCCCTCAAATCGTGCCTCCCCCCACCCTCAATTTGTGCCCACCCCCTGCCTCCCCCCACCCTCAATTTGTGCCCGCCCCCTGCCTCCCCCCCTCAAATCGTGCCTGCCCCTTGCCTCCCCCCCTCAAATCACGCCCGCCGCCTGCGTCGAGTGGCCAACGTCGCCGTTGGACGTCATCGAACGTTGGTCACTCAACATGGATACGCCAGCTGACGCAACCGTCCGATACGCCACGTGGCGTATTGGATATGGATTGATTAATGATATGTCACGTGACGTATCTGACATGTATCCATGCCGTGTCCATACTATGTCCACGTGTCCACGTGTCGGACACGTGGACACGACTGTAGGGAGCCGTGTCCATGCTTCCTTGATTAGAACATTAGAAGAAGCAGTGCCTAATTTATCTTAGCAGAATGAACAATCAGAATAAGTCTCAAATACTAGTAATTGAAACATGTTTAGTGGTAGTATCTATGATTACCAAGTATGTGGATACAAGTGTCACTAGTAATGTTTATAATTCTTTATAATAATTCTAGAAAACTAGACAACAAAATAATGGTAAAATTGATATTTACATGAGAAACAATACAAAGGCGACAACTATTGCAGTGGAAGTTTGTATACTTCAATTTGAAAAAAATAATACTTTAATTTTATAAAGATTATATTATGTGCCTTCAATATAAAGAAATTTGATTTTAATTTTTAGTTTATTAAAAGATAAATTCTCTCTTTTATTCAATTATTTGATAATAATTTACTTGAGTGAAAGGATAATATATTCTGATACGTTGAAAGATAATTTTTATATCATTAAAATATTTTATACTCCATTATAATAATATGAGTCAAATAGTATCACTTGCTTGCCACATAAGACAAAACATCCTCCTAAAATGAATCAGACCTATCTCTAGCACTTACACCTAGGCCATATAAATCAAATTTCAAGACTAATTAGAAATAGACCCTTAGGCTATTAGAAAGTGAAAACACTTCCAGTATACAAGTCCCACATAGAAGGAAATATAATCAAATAACCTTATATAGTCAAAGATTATTATAAAGCTAAATGGATGTTGGAATTGGTTCATTCTGATTTATGTGGATCCATGACAATCTAAGCAAGATATAGTTTTAAGTATTTCATCACTTTCATTATTAATTACTCAATATATAGATATATTTATTTGATACATTGTATGTTTGATACTTTTAAAAAATTCAAAAAGCATAAGATAAAAACAAAAAAATATCACAATAAATATATTAAAACATTACAAATTGATCATGGTGGAGAGTATCTATTTGGAGAGCCTAGGGACTTGTTAGAATAATGGATCACATCCCAATTATCCATACATGACACTTTGCAGCTGAATAATGTGGTAAAAAGAATGAATAAAATTCTTATGGATATTGTCAAATCAATGATAAGTTATTCAAATATGTTTGATTTCTTATAATGATATGTATTAAAAATAACTTATATTTTGAACTTGATTCTAAGTTGGAACATGTAACTCCAACCAAATTGTGGGTTGGGCATAAGCCCAATCTAAAATACATTCATTTGCAGATTGTCTAGCACATGTACTAAAAGGAAAAACAAATAAACTGAAAACAAAAATAAAAATGTATTTATTTGTGAAATACCCTAAAGGACCAAAAGGTAATGTATTTTATAGTCTAAAATATCAAAAAATCATTATTAGAATTAATGTTTGATTTCTAAAAATGACTATATAGCAAGCCATAAACTAAGAAGTAGAGTTATTCTAAAATTATTAATAAGAGATAAGTCTATCCACATTTCTTCAATTATGAAAGAAATACCACATAGTGACATCTCAAATGCTTCATTATCTCATCATAATGAGAAAACTATTTGTAATGATATAGATATTAAACCTTATGAACCCATCATTGATATGCCAAGAGTACAACCAGATGACAGTGATCACAATGTTTCACATGGATGAGTATTTATACAACGTGTCAAAGAAAACATACTACCAAGAAAAGTGACTAATTGTGATAGGAGGATTATTCGTCAACAGACATTGTATAAACTCTTGGAAGAATCTCATAATAGAATACATGATAAACTAAATAGTGATTGATCCCAGAAATTATGTTGAAACACTTCAAGATAAAATTATGAAATCAAAAATATAAAAAGGAATATTGAATGTTAAAAAAGGAATATGAAATCAAAAATATAATTAATGCAATCCAATCATGTCTGAAAACTTATGAGACTACATGAGAAAATAAAACTCATAAAATACAGATGGATCTATAAAAAAAGAGATAGAAAATAATATTTAGAGTTATAAAACTAGACTTGTAACAAAAAATATCTCAAAAAGAAAAAATCAATTATGAGGAAGTGTTTTCATCATACTAAAATCAACTTGAATTCTCTTGTCTATTATAATTTATTATGATTATGAAATTTGATAAATATGTATGAAGACTATATTTTTAAATAGACATCATAAAGAATATAACTATATAATGCAACCAAATAATTTTATAAAAAAAAACTAAGAACACTCGTTATGTAACTTGAACAAGTTTATTTATAGACTGAAACAAGCATCTAGGTCTTATAATATTTGTTTTGATCAATGTCCAAATGAATATTATGTGTATATAAAAAAAGTGATAATAATATGATATTTTTGATATTGTACGTTGATGATATCTTACTTATTGACATTGATGTGGGCTCATTATATTCAGTTAAAATCTGGTTATCCAGTCAATTCAATAAGGCATATTGGAGAAGTTACTCACATTTTAAGAATCAAGCTTCTGTGAGATTACATGTGAAGAATGGTGGGCTTATCTTAAATTGTTTATATTGACCAAATAATGACTTGATTCGGTATGCAAGATTTCAAGAAAGATTTTCTCATTTTCTGACATGGAATCACTCTATCACAAAAATAATATCCCAAAACACCCAAAAAGATAAAGAAAATAAAGACATTTCCTTATGGATCTACAGAAGAAAGCCGCATGTATGCGATACTTTGCACTAGACCTGATATCTATTATGTTATTAGCATAGTAAGCAAAAATAAAAACTAACTAGAGACGAGAGTATTAGACAATAGTGAAACACATAAACAAATACCTTAAAAAAACTAGAAATCACATGTTAGCATACCAAGCGGACAATTTTATAACGATAGGATATACAATATCATGGTTCCAATTAAGTGAGAATTTATAAAAATTCATCTTGAGTAATGTGTTTACCTTGAAAAGTAGAGTCATAAGTTGAACAAATATCAAACAATCTTATATTATTAATTCTACCAAAAAAGCTGAATGTGTGACAGCTTTAGAAGTAACCAATAAGGCTGTGTGACTCAGAAACTTCCTAACATATATATGAGTCATTATTTATGTGTAATTGTCCATTACACTCTATTATAATAAGAATGGAGTAGTTACAAATTTAAAAGAACCTAAAACGCACAAAAAAAATATATCAAGCACAAGTATTATCTAATAAAAGACATTGTGAAAAAAGTAGATATAATGATGACAAAAGTGAAATCAACAGACAACTTGGCGAATTTTTTTAGAAAGAGTCTTCCTGCTAAAGTATTTGATAGACATATAAAAGAAATGCGAGTAAAACATGTAACATCATGACTTTAATCTAGTTGAAAGATTGTTGAAACATATTTATACTAAAAGCTATTTATGATTATTTTCTTGACTAGTATATTTTTGTTATTATAATAAAAAAAATTAATTAGTTGAATTGTTAAAAAATACTTATCTTTTATTCTGAATGTGAATAATTTGGTGCGTAGATATTAGCTTACACATAGAATATCAAATCATTAGTACTCGTCAAATATAAGTTTGTTCATAATCTAAATAGAATTAGACATCATATCAATAAAATTGTAACACTAGATTTTAGTAAATTTGTCTTAACTATAATAAATTGTGAAGTTTTAACTTTTAACACTAGTACACTTAAGTGTATTAAAAGAGACAAAGACGACAAAATTATTTGTACTGACTTATAAAATAAAATATACCATAATTATTATAAATATTATTACTCTTATTCAAGAGGTAATTATTATTTACATGTTTTTGTTAATAATTATTTTGATTCATAAAAATAAAGTTAAAAAATAAATTTAAAAACTCTATGAATTAAATAACTTTATTAATCACATAGTGAATATTAATTACATATAAAATTTATATCTTATCAAAAGGATTGATGACACCCCCTTGAGAAAGCTTACAAATTTTAATATTATCAAACCCTACATATTGATTTTGATTCAACAATTCAAATAAATTAAATAAAAAGAATCAAAAAATAATTAGTGATTAATTGGATTAGATTATCAATAATCTAATTCAATTAATAGATACTTATAATTTTAATATGAATAGCTTAAATTTATAATAAATAACAAAAGATATAATATTTTTGGAAAATATAAGGGAGTATAATTATAATTCAAATTTTTAATGCAAAATAATTTGCATTGAAAACCCAAGATCTGATTTGGGATCAATGCCTATTTCATACTCTTATCTAGAATCAATAAAAAAAATCTTACATTTTTTGTTTCTTTGAAATATACATGTATAGAAAATAAAAATAATTAATTTAAATGTAATCTAATTAATTTGATTTGCTATTAAATCAAATTAATTTTATATGCATGAAATTAATAATAATAATGTATATTTATATTTTAAATATTAAAAGAAACCGAATGGATTGAATTAATATAAATTAATGTTCAGTTTTTGTTTTAATATATACAAGAGAGGTATCGATTCGACAATACTAATTCCACTGTAGCATTGTCATCTTCACATAATCATTCTAGAATAGAGAGATACGAAAGAATTCATCCGGCCAAGCTCATTTTAAGGTAAGTTGATTCCCACAATATTTATAAAGTGAAACTAAAATAAAATAATCCTAATCCACAAGCAATATCGAATTATTTTTCTAGTTCCCAAAATTCAAATAAATTAAGTGAAAAGAATCAATAAATAATTAGAGATTAATTAGATTAGATTATCAGTAATTTGATTCAATTAATAAGTATCTATAATCTTAACATTGAGGATTTAATTTATGATAAGTGACTAAATACATAATGTATTTAGAATAAATATGGGAATGCAATTATAATTCTGTAGTAGTATAAATTATATTTAATATAAATTATTAAGCAAAATAATTTGCATCGAAAACCCGAGATATTATTTGGGTCAAGGTCTATTTCATAATTTTATTCAAAATCAATAAAAGAA
The DNA here is from genome assembly GCA_029783825.1 of Sapria himalayana. Classification (NCBI taxonomy): domain Eukaryota; kingdom Viridiplantae; phylum Streptophyta; class Magnoliopsida; order Malpighiales; family Rafflesiaceae; genus Sapria; species Sapria himalayana. The sequence continues at coordinate 339,636 of JAREIK010003706.1, forward strand.
GTCTTACATATTTTATTTGTTTGAAATGTGTGTATACATAATTAGGAATAATTAAGTTAACAATAATCTAATTAATTTGATATGGCTATTAAATCAAATCAATTTTATATGCATTAAATTAATTATAATTATATATATTTATATTTTAGATAAATAGAATTTATTTTTAAATATTAAAATAAACCAAATGGATTGAATTAATATAAATTAATGTTTAGTTTCAATTTTAATATATATATATAAAAGAGGGATCGATTTGACGATGCTAATTCCACTATAGCATCGTCATCTTCGTAGAACCATTATGGAATAGGGGGATACAAGAGAATTCTTTTGGCAAAGCTCGGTTTAAGGTAAGTTTCTTCCTGTAATATTATAAAATAAAACTACAATAAAACAATCCTAATCCACAAGCAATATCAGATTATTTTTCTAGTCCATGATTCCCTAACAACAAGGCCCAGGCAAAAGCATCTCGCCTTGCTAAGTGTATTGCATAGTTTAAGCACCCATTTGCTTCTACTATTAGTTTCTACTATGATAGTCAAAGGCATACAACTTCTAATTTAATTTTTCACAAGCAAATAAAACACATACAAGTAGATTATTTCTTTTTTAGAGAAAAGATCCAAGATATGACCTTATTTATAATATATATTCATACAACAGACCAACCAACACATATATATTTACGAAAGACTTAAATAGACATAAATTAACTTATCCTTTCTCCATGCTTAGTGTATTAGATATTTAATCACCAACTTGACAGAGTATTGCATAGTTTTTATTTTAATTTTAATATTTATGTTTTTAATGAGACCATCAAGCACGCATGTAATTTTATTTTAATTTCCAAAAATTTCTATCTTGATGCTATAATTTTATTGATAAATGTTGTTTTTGACATTCATGATATTTCTAAGCAACTTTCTTGTAAATTTAAATATTCAAAATAACAAATAAACTCATTATAATTTAGCTTAGAACCCAAATCATCATGATTTATAGATTGAGTGTTCAATTCTAAGCATGTTGAGCACTATCTATCAAATTATGGTGTGTCAGGCAATGGGGGTTAAATGATGTTATATCAAAACCACTAAAGAGTAAAGACATATGATTTGGATGATAGTATACTGGATAACTATCAATGTTCAACACTTAATTCAATTATAGTAGTTTATTGATGGAAATATTTCGATAATATTTATTTCTTTTCCCAAATGTAACATAGTTTGAAATCTAGCTATATTATTATATACATATCGTGCATTTCATATTTAGAAGAATGACACTCAAGTTTTGAGTTGCAAAGGAAGAAACTAGAGCATGTTCATTTATCATACTTTTATGAAGCATTGGGTGTATTAAGGGCACCTAAGCATTTGAGGTGTCATAAATACTATTATGCACTCACAATATTTCTAATAATATAAACACATTTGGATATCTCATTTAAGGTGTGCATAGAGCACCTAAGCATGCACTTACAATATTTCTTATAATATAAACATATTTAATATTTTTTTATTTAAGTTAAGCACACACATAATTTTAATTTTAATAAAATAAATTTGAAATATTATTATTTCAAGCAAATTAATATATAATACACATAAATGATAATTTTTAAATTTTAAAAAATATTTAAAAATACAAATAAATAAAAAATACACATAATAATAAAACTAAAATACACATATGTGATAATTTCTAAATAACTATCATATATAATAGTTAAATATCAGATATGAAAAATAAAATACAAATAATAAGTATAAGCATATAATATTATATATATATATATATATATATATATATATCACTTATCATGCAAATCTACAAAAACATTGTTATAACAATAATATAAAAAATACAAATAAAAATAATATTATGTAAAATTCATACATCAAATATTCTTATATAATTGACAAAATAATTGATATACATATATGTCAGATGCTTTCATCGAAAATATATAAAAAACAAAATTATAAAATAAAACTATAATATCCTCCATCAAGCTGGTGTGACATACAAGTCTATAACAATATGTTTGGAAGAAAAAAAAAGTACACAAAGATCTTTTTAAGAATTTCATTAAGATATTCATTGGCAGTTTTTCAGTCTGAATGTATGTTGTATAATTGTCACATCTTGAATCTTCTCCCTTTGGAAAAAATAATACATGTATACGTGATTCATCAACTCATGAAATACTAAATTAAAAATTATATATCCTATTATATGACTATCAGAGTAAATAGTAATTGAAGAAAAGAATACGTATCAAAACTCTTTGAATAGATAATACATTCAAAGTATCTTGTAAGTAACCATCGCAATCAAAATGAAGTCTGTCTTAATATCATGAATATCCTCTCAACACATAATTATGTCCAACTCAAATTTGAATACTCAACCAACTAAAAATATCTATGATCCATAAAATAAATCCCAAATCCTACAAAAATTATCACATACCTCAGTATACAAATAGTTTCATCAAGATGAAACTATTTGAATATTACTTATATACAAATAACTAAGAAGAATCACGAAAATAACTAAGTATATTACTTATATACTATAACTAATATAATCATAGTCATGTAATTAATATTACAAAAAATTTTCTTATAAATAGTTAAGCAAACTCGATGGATCACATCAAAGTAAAATTAATACATAGATTAATATAAGTATCTGCTGAAACATAATGTAAAATAATATCTATAAGAATATCAAGTTCATGTTTTCTTTGTAACAAGATAAAACCCCTCATAAAATAAATCATCTATACTAAGAAAATATTTAAGTCTCTCTAAATTATTGATCTGAAACCATGTGTGATGATATTCATTAAGTTAGAAAATCTCTAACTCATCATCTTCCATAATCAAAATATCATCTACATAGAGAACCAGACAAATCATCGGACAATCAGAACTCCGAAAAAATAAAATAAAAAATCAATAATACACATATAATACAAATGAGATGAGAGCTTGTAAAAATATCACAAATCAATTTCTTAGCAATTGTTTCAAATCCTACAATACATTCCATTATATGTAAACTATATCTCATTATGATACTCAAAACTCAAGTGGATATTTCATATATATCTACTCCTCGAGATCATCATGAAAAAATATATTTTTCACAAACAACCAATATATCTTTCAATTATAAGATGCTATAAAAGAAATAAAAAATCATAATGAGAATCATCTTAGCGACTAGAGAGGAAATATCTTGATGGTTGATATCAATTATCTGATGAATCCCCTTGCTACAAGTTTCACCTTAAGGTAATTTATCTTCCCATGTGGATAGTGAACACCCATCTAGGGTCAATGGCTTATCTTCCTGAATGTCATTGTACTAGTTCTCAAATCTAATTAGAATATAGAATAAGAATCACTTCTATCATGACATTAGAGGTATCAAATAGGTCGGCCGAGGCTGCCCGGCTCGAGTCAGTCATGCCTAGCCTGGCACGGCACAGTCCAGCACCATGTCTGGGCTCGTGCAGGGCTCGCTCGAGACACGGCTCATGTCGTGTCGTGCAGAGGTAACCCAGGCCAAGCACAGCCCAGCAACCTGGCCCGAAGGCATGGTTCTTTGGAAAGACCCGAACCATACCTCGCTCCCGGACCCAAATGGCCGGATCCAAATTCTAGATGGTCGGACCTGAATATTGAGCCTGATCTCGGCCCGATGCCCTGAAGCCAAGCCTTGAAGACCCGACCCAACACCCACGGTTGGTCTTTTTATTCCAAAAGCCAAAGCTTCTGGAATATGAGACCGGTGGGTCAGTTCAATGATCAAACCAACCCAACGAAAAAAAAAATAAAATTAAAAAGAATGTGATTTTTCAATTTAAGTTGTTGGATTCATCAGCTAGAAGTAGAATCTGATGGTTGTCATGATTATGCCCCTTAAAATTACAAAAAAATTAAAAAATACAAAAAATGGTTTTTTTAAGTTATATTTTTAAAATCTATATATACCCCCCCCCCCCCCCCCCCGTCCCCCTCAATTATAATTTTTATCTCTCTCGAATTTCATCTTTGTCTACCTCTTAGCTCTCATCTCTCTCTCTCTCTCTCTCTCTCATTTTAGTTTTGACTTTCGGGACTTGAGTACGGAGTGAAACCTGTCGATTGTGGTGCGAACATCATAAAGCAAACGAAATTTTACACATTATGAGTATTAATTTTAAATTTTATTTAATTATGTTTTTTTATTTTAGTTAACATTTTAAACTTTTAGACTTTAGTTTAATTAATATTAAATAATATATAATTTCAAAAATATTAATTAAAATATAATTAAAAAACTATAAAAAAATTTTAAATGAAAAATAATATTTTTAATTACGATAACGAAATTAATTTGAACATAAACATAGAAAATTATCATATGAATAACGAAAATCCTACGGAAAAGTCCAAGGAAGTCAAAACTTTAATTTTTCCAGTTGTCTCATCCCAAACATCTAAAACACAAAAAATTAAAAGAATGTCAATAATTTAGAATCACTTGAATATAATATAACATAAAAATATTAGGTATGCAAAGAAGAATTAGTACAATATAAATATTATAAAAAAATTAACTAGTAAGAATTCATGTGAAAATGAATACCTTAACAGACATGATGAACAATACATCAAAAAATAATGTGCATTAGATCCTAGGCAAACTCAACTCAATGATAGGTTCTTTGAGATTGAATCTAATACAGCCTCAATGTTAATCACATTCATATACCCCAATGAGTTAAGAAGAGAAGACATGAACAAACTGATCACCATAATTTGTCTTTCAATTAGATTTTCGGAGGGTCCAAAGATAATTAATATCATTCAGGCTTATTTTCAGCCGGCATATTATAGGATTCTTAAGTCCACATCTAGGAATGACATATTAAAATACTATACTTTAAAAAAAGAAATAATAATTAATAAATTTAAGAATTATAGTGGATTGGTATACATGATGTTTGATATCTAGAGAAATCACGATAATACAACTTATGCATACCACACCGCCCACAATATAGATTTTAAATGTATACTAAATAAAAGAAAATTAGGATTCTCATAGATTCTCCATTCTCATAATGACCTGACCATTTATGAGTGAATGATGAAAATCTTTAGAGAATATAATATTTAAAATAAAATATATAATATCACATTCGATAATACATATAATAATATAATAACTATTAACATTTTTGTTAGTACTATTAGAGATGAATCATTAGGAGAAATTTTTCATTTCAGATGTATGTGTCATAACATCATTGTACAAGCAAGGATGAATATCATTTTCTACACTTTAGAATACATATAAAACTCACTAAAATTTATTTCTATACCTCGCGGACAAAGAGAGTTTGGTACTCTTTGTTTGTCTACGGGTTTAAAGAATAAAAAATTATAATCAGATATGAGATTCCATTGGAATTATACATACCTGATATTAGAGTCATATGTTAGATACGAATACGTGATATTTGATTACGTCAATAGTAAGACTAATAAAATTATTATTGACGATACTAATTGGGCTATAAAATTTTTATTTATGAAATTCCTGAATATTATTTATAATATAACAAATATGTGTTCGGCAGTTTATACTATCACCACTTGTATTACACTAATGTGCATATATAATATTAGTAGCATGTTTAAAAAGTTTAAAGATAACCCAACAGTTAGTGATATGGTTGTAGAGATGAAAACTAAATACTTAAAGAACTGATCCACTATTTTATCTCTTTATTACCTAACTACCTGAAAGGTATATTGACGAGAAATTGATTAAGCTCTTTACATACTATGATACTATGTATTATGATAATAGTAGTAAGTCTCTGAGTATGAACATTGATACCATATTAGGAGACGATAACTTTTTTATTTAGTTAACAAGAGAAAAATAATAAGATGGACTGTCGAATAAGAACAAACTATCTTGGTACTTAGATACTAATTAGTGCTCAATTCTATCATATTTCGATAATAAGAATATTAATATTTTATAGTAATAAAATTCATATGAGTCCACCTATCTCATGATTTCTGAGATGACATGAGATCTACTGACATCTCTAGTATCAAGCATGGCATTAGAGTCTATTTTTTCTATTGTAGTGAATATAATTTCAGATAAGAGATCCAAATTATTACTAGATATTATTGAGATATTAATATGCATAAAGAATTAGAAGGATTTAGAGGTGTCAAACGGCCCGGCACATTATTTTAAGGCACGTTCGTGCTTCCGTGCCAGGCCGGGCACGGCACGGTTACTGTACTGTGTCGTGCCCGGCCCAGCATGGTTTAAAAAAACTAGGCCCGACACGGCCCGCAGGCACGGCGGAACGTGTCGTGCCTCGCCTGGCCCGCTCGGGCATTCCTGTCCGAGCGGTTCGGGATACAGGGGACTGCGGGTCGGGTCGAATCAGACCCGACCCACGGTCTTTTTATGCGGGAGGGGCATCATGGGGTCAGGCTCACGGGACACCCGGCACGGGATAAACCCGTGCCGGTTTGTCGTGCCGCGGGCCGAACCATGCCGGGCCAGGCACGGCACGACATGGCACGGCTCGTGCCGGGCATGGCACGGCACGGCATGTGCCAAACCCGGGCACGGAATTTTTCCGTGCCGTGCCTCGTGCCGGGCCGGGCCGGCCCGGCCCGATTGACACCTCTAGAAGGATTCAAGCTTGAGCATTCAAGATCATACTGAGTTGTAACAAAAACAGAAGAGTTAGTTACTGATAATAATTTATGGGACATTGATGTTGATGATAATTGATGACTAATATGAGATTGAGACATTGATACACTAATACTGATATCATCATTGATCATATACTGACAATATTTATCATTTTCATTTATATATTTTGGATTGTATTTGTTAATTTTTTTTTGTTATTTTACTTTTAAGGTTTCATTTAGATATTTATATTTTTGTAATTGGCATTGGATTGAATTCACGTTTTATTAATTAAGACACTGATACTGCTTTTGATTCAGATACTTGTTAATTTTTAGATTTTAGTTATTTATATTTTATTAATTTAATTAATTAAAAATTAATTAATTAATAATTTTAAAAGTATTAAATTTTAAATTTTTTAATAATTTTGAATTTGAGATTAATATTTTTCCAAGGAGCTGAACTCGACCCTAACCCAGCCCAAACCAAGCTCGAACAGGCCATATCCGGCAACTCGAGGCACAACTCAGCCCAAAAAAGTTAAAAGTCATGTCGTGCATGGTACTACACGACTAATTTAACTTTTTTGGAAAATCATAGCACATTTTTTAGTGGCCTGATTATGCCACCTAAAAATGGACCAGGCCAACCTGACCCGGCACATTTGACATCTCTAGCAAGAACCACCCAAATAAAGATCATATTTAGGGCTATAACCGAGCCAAGCTGCTTGGCGTTCGGCTCTTTAGAAGCTCGCTCGAACTCGTTTATTAAGTTAAATGAGCCGAGCCTGAACATCATTTTGAGGCTCGTAAGTTAAATGAGCCGAGCCCGAGCACCCTCAAACTCGGCTCATCAGCACGTAAATATGCTCGTGAATAGGCTCGTGAGCAAACTCGTTAAATAGGCTCGTGAACCAAGCTCGTGAATAGGCTCGTGAACATGGATAAGGCTTGATGCACATCAAATTTTTCCTACAAATGAACATGATGAATATTTTAACTAATGAACTTCAATCAAGTTAATTGAACTTTTATTATCTTATCTTTTTAATTTAATTGTATGTTAGCTATTTTAGATGACCATTTTCTTTAATTCTTGAACATCATTTTGAGGCTCGTAAGTTAAACGAGCTGAGCCAGAGCACCTTTAAACTCAGCTCGTCAGCTCATAAATAGGCTCGTGAATAGGCTTGTGAGCAAGCTCGTTAACCAGGCTCGTAAACAAGCTCGTAAACCAAGCTCGTAAACAAGCTCGAACGTTAAACGGGAAGTGCCGAGCCGACCCGGCCCATTTTTTTCAGGCCCAACCGTGCTTTCGTGCTGGGCCAGACACGACACGGTACAGTAACCGTGCCGTGTCTGGCCCAACATGATTTTGTGGGGGTTCAACCCAGCACGGGCCCGCGGCACGATTCGCCGGGTTCGGCCCGGTCAGGCTGAACCCTAAATTAAAAAAAATTAGGATTTCAGCGTGCTCGAACCCCTATTTTCAAAAAAAGATTAGGAATTGGGCGCGCCCGAAACCCTAATTTTAAAAAAAATTAGGATTTCGTGCCCTCGTAACCCTAATTTAAAAAAAATTGATTTCGGCATGGTACCGTGCCGGGCCAGGCATGGCACGAGGCCCGGTTGGCATCGGCACGGCACGATTGTGCCGTGGTCGGGCACTGCACGAGCCCAGGCACAGGAAATTTCCGTGTCGGGCCGGCCCAGGCACGCCTGAATCATGTCGTGCCTCGTGCTGAAAAAATTGCTCGTACTACTTGGATTCAACTGAGGCTATAGCCTGCTCTGTATTGCTTAGATTATTCCCTATGACAAGTACATGGTATGCAATATATACATATCTCATTGGTGAGTTTCTAATCCTTGTAGATCTTCTCAGTGCATGTGCGGACTTCACAATTTCCTTATCAGATTCACCATGCACTGAAAAAATTGAATCGACACTCTTTCTTTTTCATAATTTTGATTTGTGACAAGCCAAGCATGGGTCTGAGCATACCCGACTAGATCATGTCTAGTTAGAGGTGTCAAACGGGTCGATCAGGCCCGACATGGTATGGGAATAACACGTGCTCATGCCTGTGTCATGCCTATTCACTAAACAGCTCATGTCAGCCGTGCCGAGGCCAACCGGGCCTCGTGCTGGGCCTGGCATGGCCTAGTACCGAGGCACGTGGGCATGGTTTCTTGGCACGAGCCGAGAATCATCCTGACCCAGCCAGCACGACGCCCAGAACCAAACTGATATACCAAGGCCCGACTAATCTGATTTTTCCGTTAGGCCCAAACCCGAACCCACAATCTTTTCGATCCGAATCCGAGTCCACCCCAATGGCTATTCCAAAAACAAAAGCTTCTGGAATGAACCATTTGGGTCGGTTCGATAGTCGAACCGAACCAAACGGCAAAAAAAAATTATAAAATTTAAATCTAAGTCGTTAGATTTCGCCTCCAATAGCTATAAAGTAGAATCAACAGCCCTAGGGATTCTGCCCCTTTATTATTTATTAAATAATTAAAAAAATCATTAAAAAAACTTTTTTTAAAAAAAATATAATTAATCTATAAAATTATCCCCACCTCTCTCTAAGATTTATGTTTTTTAAAAACATAAATCAACTCATTCTCATTCTCTTACTTTTAAAGCATGTTCTTCTCTCTCTCGCTCTCTCCTAATTTTCTCTCTCAAGATTTCAGCTCAATTTTTTGAGACTCCAATTTGGCTTTGGTGTTTAGATTTGTGGTGCATGTGCTGTGGCCTGTGAGAATTCAAAAAAACTAAAGTATACGGTCATATGCATTTCAGTTTATGCTTTACGAGTATATCATATTTTTGTTTATTATGTAACAGTTAACTTAACTAAAAAAAATTAAAAAATAATAAATAATAAATTAAATAATAAAAATAAAATTAATTTAAATTTAGAAAATGAAAATCTTACGTAAATGTCTGAGGCTACCAAAACTTTGGTTTCTCTGGTAGTCTTGACACAAACATCTAAAAAATAAAAAATTAAAAGAATTTCATGTGGTTGAACTCACTTTAATATAATAAAATAAAAAAATTTTAAAAGTGTCGATAAAGAATCGGTACAGTACAAATATTATAAGAAAATTTTAAGCTGTAAAAATTCATGTAGGACTAGACACGTTAAGAGGCATGCTGAATTATGCACCAAAAAATATGATGCATTAGATCCTAGGCAAACCCTACTCAACGGTGAGTTTTTTAAGGCTTGTTCCACTTCAGTCTCAAAGTTTATCCCATTTACTTACCATAACGAGTTGGAACGAGAGGGCATGGCTAAACTAATCACCACGATGAGTCTTCCGATTAGATTTTTGGAGGATCCAAGATAGTCCATATCATATAGACATTTTTTCAACCTGTATATCGTAGTATTTGCTGAATTATCGTAGTATTCCAAGATAGTCCACATCTATAAATGACATACTAATATATTATAAGTTAAAAAAATAAATAATAATTAATGAATTTAGAGATTATAGTGAAGTGGTGTCCGTGACGTCTGATATCTGGACTAATCACGATGATGAATCTAATGCATACCTCACCGTTCGCTATGTAAATTCAAAATGGACCTTAAAAAAATGTTATGATTCTCTGAGATTCTCCATCTTCATGATAGCTCGGTCATTTTTGAGTACATAATGAAGATCTTTAAAAATATAAAATTCAAAATAAAATTTTTAAAATCACATTTGGTAACGCATCTAATAATAGAGTAATAATTAACATGTTTGTTAGGAATATTAGAGACGGACCATTAACAGAGATTTTTCATGTTAGATACATGTGTCAAATGATTAACCTGATTATACATGCGAGGATGAAGGTGTGTACCCCCACTTTATAAAACATACGTAACTCACTAAAATATATTCGCAATTCTCACATATAATAAGAGTTCAGTAGTCTCTGTTTGTCTGTGAATCTTAAGAATAATTAATTTCAATCGGATGTGAGACACCGTTGGAATTAGACTTGCCTAATACTAGAGTCATATATTAAATACAAACACATGATATCTAACTACGTCAATAGTAATAATGACGAACTTATTATTGACGACACTGACTAAGCTATAGAAATTTCGTTTATAAAATTTCTAAAGATTTTTTATGACACGACGAACATATATTCATCAGTTTATACTCCCACAAATTGCAATGCACTAAGGTGCATATGCAACATTAGTAGCATGTTTAGGAAGTATCAAGATGACCTGATACTTTGCGATATGGATATAGAGATAGAAATCAAGTACTTAAAGTACTAATCCATCATTTCATCTCTTTATTATCTAATTGCATGCATTGACTCTAAGGTTAAGGTAAAAGAGGTAGAGAACATCATGATTTATATTTCCTCGTGCATGAACCTAGAAGATCTACTTGAATAGTTCATTGACAAAAAAATGACTAAACTTTTTACATACTATGATACTAGATATTGTGATAGTAGTGGTGAACTCTGAATACGGACATAGATACCATATTCAAAGATAGCGACTTTTTCATTCAGTTAGCGAGGAAAAAATGACGAGTAGGACCATCGAATAGGAGTGAGCTATCTCGATACTTAGATATTGATTACTGCTCAATCTTATCACATTCTAATACTAAGAATCTTAATATATTATAGTAGTGAAAATCATATGAGTCCATATTTCCTGTGCTTTCTATGATAGCATGGGATCTACTGACTCCTCCGGTATCGAGTGTAGTATTGAAGTATATTTTTTCTATTAGAGTAAATGTGATTTTGAATAGAAGATCAAGATTATATTCAAATATTATAGAGGCTTTAGTATGCATAAAGGATTGAGAGAATCTAAGTTTTAGCATTCAAGATCATGCTGGGACTGCTATAAAAGTAAAAGAGTTAATTATTGATGATGATCCATATAATAATAGTAATATTGATATTAAGAATAATAATAATATGACGGCAATTAATAACGTTGATGCTCGATGGTTGACAATTACTGGATTATGACACTTAGGTGTTATGCTTTATGCTTATGATATGAGTTATGTTATGTCTGATTCTGATTTTGATTTACTCATGTTTATTTACATTGTATTTATCTTTGTCATTTAAGTTTATTTAATTTTTGGTTATGATGTTTAAAAGTTTAAACTTGAATATTTAATTTTGTTTTCATTTTGCATTGGTTTTAATTTTTTTTAATATGTAAATTATAACATTTTTTAATTCATATTTAAATTTTTAATACAATTACACTGATGTCTGATAGTCTAATACACATACATTGAGTCAGTGATACACATTTATAAATTATAAAATATTAAAATAATTAACATTAAATAAAATAGTAAATACTAAAAACTAAATATAATTAAGAATTAACCTTAAAAAAACTTTTAAAAAATTAAGCATTAAATTTAAATTAAAAAATTTTTAAACATAAAATAATTAACTAAAGTATAATAACTAATTATAATTTTCTAAATAAGGAATACATAAATAATTATATATAAAATAACATTATCTAAAAAAAGTATTAAAATTTATAAACCAGCCCGTACAAGCCAGTTTTGGCCCATATGAGCCCACCCAACATGGTTTGTCAGTCGGCCAGGTATACGGGCCATGCTTGGCCTGGCCTAAAGAAACCGTGCTATGCCTAGCCCAACATGGAGGCACGGTTGGGCAGCTAAAAACTAGGCTAGGCCGCCCCGCCCGGCCCGTTTGACACCTCTATGCCTAGCATGGCACTGCACGGTCTAGACTTGTGTTGGGCTGGCTCTAGACAAAACTTGTGTCATGACGAGCCGAGGTAACCCAGGACTCAAGCCGGGCCAAGCATGGCCTGGTATCCTGACTTGAAAACACGAAAATTCAACATGACCCAAACCATGCCCCCCACCTCGAGCCCGAGACCGTCTTGAACCCGACCCGGAGCCATATTCATCGATCCCATCTCCCCAGCCCGAGGCCCGAGCCCGACTGCAACTTGTAGGTTCTGAAAGCTAAAGCTTATAGAGCCAATGACCATTTGGGTCAGTTCAACATTCAAACTAACCCAACGATCCAAAATAATAATAATTTTTAAATTTAGGCAATTGGATTTCACTCACAAAAGCTAGAAGGCAAAATCCTAAGCTCCTAGGGATTCTACCCCTTAAAAAACATTAAAAAATTCAAAAAAAAATAAAAAAAAAACTTTTTTCAAATCTATATAATACCCTCCATCATTCATAATTTATAAATTTTATATATCTCTCTCTCTTCTCTCTCATATTTTCTCTCCGTCTCTCTCTCATCTGGCTCTTCTCTCTTTCTTTCTCTCTCTCGATCTCTCATTTCGCTTTGACTTTTAGGACTCGAGTATGAAAAATGACTTGACAATTACGGTGCAGTCTGGACATCAAATAAAAAATGTTATTTTATGCATTACATATATTTTTTAAAAAAATTTTGTTTAGTTAAATTTTTTTTTAAATTTTAGTTAACTTTAAAGTTTAAACTTTAAGAGTTTAATTTTTGTTTATTTAATATTAATTAATATATTATTTTAAAAACAATAATTACAATATAATTAAAAAACAAATAACAAATTAAAATAACAAATAGTAATTTTAATTACGATAACGAAATTAATTTATACGTAAACATAAAAAAATAGAATATAGATAACGAAAATCTTACGGAAAGACCCGAGTCTATCAAAACTTTGATTTCTCTTGATAACTTCAACCCAAATATCTAAAAAATAATAAATTAAAAGAATATCAATAGTTTAGACTCACTTTAATATAATACAACAAATAAAATATTAGGAATGCTAAAGAAGAATCGGTACAATATAAATATTATAAAAAAATATTAACTTATAAGAATTCCAATGAGATTGAGCACCTTAAAAGACATGCAAAACAATATACCAAAAAAATATGATGCATTATATCCTAAGCAAACTCAACTCAGCAGTGAATTCTTTGAGGCTGAAATCAGTTCATCCTCAATGTTGACTCCCTCATATATCCAATTCAGTATCATTTAGAGATAGAACAACTGGATGTGAAAATTATCTTTTTTCATGATGACCTAAAAAAAGAAATTTTAATGTGGCAGCTAGAATGATTCGAAGTAAAAGAGAAGGAGGACTTAATATATAAGCTAGAAAATTTCATATACGGTCTAAAATAATCTCTAAGGTGGTCGTACCAAAAATATAAAACATACATCTTTCAATTGGGTTTCAGAATAAGTGATGTGAATTACTATACTATACATACACAAAGAGGTTAGATGTTAATTTATGATCATTACTCTATATGTAGATGATATGCTTCTAATTGAAAACAACAAAAAAATGATATATACTATGAAATGATAACTTGCAGTAAAGTTTAACATGATTGATATCAAAGGAACTATAAATATTTTGGGCATATAAATTACAAGATAGAAAATAGACTATTAAATCTTGGGCAATAAAAATATATTAAATGAATACTTTGAAAGTTCAACATATCTAAAAACAAACTAATTAGTATATTAATACTTGTAGTATTAAATCTATTTATAGATAACTACCCATCTACATTGGATTGAAAGAAAGAAAATGAGTCTTATTATGTATGCCAATGCAATCAACATGCTGATAAATGATATGATGTATATAAGACCTAATATTTCACATGAAATGAGAGTTCTCAACAAATTTATGATCAACCTAAGAAATGAGTATTGGAATGTAGTGAAAATGAAGCTCAGATATCTTTGTGAGACTTATGATTTTGTTTTGCAATTTGATGAAAAGAACAACAAAATATCTTAGAAGTTGGTGGAGTTGTGAATGTTAACTAGGACAAGAATCTTTGTCAAAAGATCCACAAGCAAATTTGTATTTAGCTTATATGGTGAATCGATAAACTAGTTGGGTAAACAACAGCTTATTGTAGCTCTGTTATCAACTAAGGCAAAGTATATGACTCTTACTTAGGCAAGCAAGGAAGACATTTAGATTAGAAAAACATGTGTAGTACTTGGTTTTAAGCAGAAGATCCTGAAGCTCGTATGTAGTAATCAAAGTGATATTCACTTAGTAAAAAATCTAATATTTCATGCATAAACAAAATACACTGATATTCAATACAATTTTATCAAAAAATAAGTAGGAAAAAATTTCGCTCAACTAGAAAAAGTTAATATGAAGATAAACTATATAGACTACTAGATAAATCTACCGGCCATTGAAAAGTTATGATGGTGTACAAGCAAAACAGAATTAATGAAGTATTTATCAAGTATGGAAATGTTAGGATTAACTCATATATCATCTATAATCTTGAACAATAATTATTGTGAAATTAAAAGTCATGAGATAGGGAATAGGCATCACGAGATGTTAATGTATCTACATGCTTCTTATGCATCATAACTGCATCAACGCTCAACTTAACTTGCAAAAATCATGACCATGTCCTTCGGGCCATGACACAAGTTGTCATGACATGAAACATATCGTTGCTGAAATGATCTCACAACATGAAAATATATAATTGTGACTTCATTCATTATGAAGACACTGGACATTTGTCTTAAATGTTGCAACGACATGAAATATATTATCGTTACTTCATTTACTTGTATTCATATCTAATAGTTAAGTGATTAGCAAATGTACTGTTGGAATAGATGGAAGATATCAAGAGTTTGAGAACTAAATAATTCTATGTGCAATTTCATGCGTGCTCTCTCCCTTTCTCTCTCACACACTCCCCTTTCTATTTGAATCATTGTGTGGAGTTGTGCTTATCAGCTAATGCATGTTCTCTCTCTTGCAGCTTTTAACAATCCCGAAATCAATCACGTCGTTGATTTACCCTAACCATTGAAATTCCCTATCACCCAGTAGAGGTAGATCTTGATGAACCAACAACAAGATCCTAGGCAACACATTTTCCCTTCACATTGACATTGAACTTTTCTTGGTTCCGATCCTAACATTTTATTTCAGAGCTTGTTAGCCCTGTTAATTCCAGCCGACATTTGAAATGACTATGTTGATAGAAAAATCAGTTCAATAAATTCAGTTCAACATTGAACTATGGACAAGCTCTGATTCCTAACATTGTGGAAATGTAGTTACACAAATGGATGAAATTCAGTTCAATAAATTTATCAAATTGAATGACTTCAACCAGTGTAACCATGCTCTTAATGAAACAGTGTGCCTGCCCAAGTAAGTGGATAGAAAAATCAGAATGATAGATGAGAACTAACAGATTCCACAAAATCATCTGCTATATCAACTAGAACATCTTCAACTTCAGGATCAAGGCTCTCTGTTGGATCAATCTACAAGATCGGCAAAAAAATGCCAAGTTAGAGCATCAAATAGGAAGTCCAGGATTTTAAGGAGACCATACTTACCTTATTAACTTGGGTTGAATAGTAATAAAAGGTGCTATATTTCACCTGGCAAACCAGATCATGGATGACCCCCTTTCTAAGAATCCGATCATAGGACTCATCACTATCAACATTACCTTTCAGGTTCTGGCTAGCTAATTGTACTGTCTGTGTCATGGGTGAGGAAGAAAACTTCTGACTCGTTGGGCCTGGCACCTTTGAAATTTGCTGTACATGAGGTAAGGATGATGAAGGCATTGACAGGGTAGCTTGTTTGCCATACTGCCTTGATGATTGACTAGATATTGAGGGTTGCAGAGGTTGCTCAGGTGGCCCCGAAAATTGGGATGGGTTAGGCATGACAGACTGAGGAATATGTAACCTTTGTTGAAATGTTGGAACACTTGGTTGTGGTTTATAAGAAGGAGAAGGCAGCGGAGGTTTCCTTTGGGGTCCAGATGGTGGCCGAGGGTTGAGGAGTTGTGTACTTTGTGAGGTGCCAGTAGATGGCGAAGTATGAGAAGCCATGTGTGAGTACCTCAATGTGCCATGTCCTTGAAAGTTCTACAGAAAGCACAAAAATAAAATGAACAACAGTAATGAATATCTTATAGCTAATACTATTTTGTGACTAACCAAAAGAAACTGAACAAAACACCTTTTCAGGGTATGGCTCCACGAAAAGATATCTTGTTCTAATAGTACCATACAATGAAAAGCTGTTATTAGCAGAATATCTTATTGCTATTAACATCTTAATGCTAAGCATTATCAATAGTATCATACAATGAAGCAAAAAAAAAATAAAACCACTCCATGAAAATAAACACAACCTTTGGATTTGGCTCCACGTGTCCAATAGTTTCTGGTAGCGTTATTACACAAAAAAGGTTTTAGGGAAACCAAATCTCCCACACTTAAGAACTTTGTTAAGAAACAAAAGAGCATAAATCTAATTTTCATTCAATAAAACTTAAAAACCAATAAAAAGACCAACACAAGCACACACAACTATCAATTGGAACATTGCAAACCCCAATGCAATTCTGCAACCTCACGACTAAATAAACAAAATTATAAAATTTAATCAATATAATCGACACTCATTTAGAATTATGCATTATACATCAAATCAAAATATCTCCAATTCTAACATTTGACATTATAATAGAATAACCATAAATCTTATTCCTAATTAAAAGAAACATTATCTCGACACAAATTTTCTTAAAAAAATATTTAATTCTAATAATAACTTCATATATAGATATAATAATAATTTTTTATTTTTTTCCCTATAACTAAGAATAATAATTTATTATTTATTTTTTTGTGCTAAAATTTAAAATAATAATAAAATCAATATTATTTTCTTTCTGATAAAATGATAATCAATATCAATATATTATATATGTTCATGAAAGATTGGATAAGAATAAACATAATAAATATCTATTTCAAATTAGCTATTAAATAAGTATAATCATCGTTCTGTATTTTTTTGTATTAGATCTAAAAATAATAGTTTTTTACTTTTCTAAGAAATAAAATTCTCAAAAAAATAAAAATTTCCATGAGAAATTTAGTATTAATATAACTAAAAATAAAAATTATTTATCTATAACATGATAATTAGATCATGAATCAAATAGTATAAAATTTTCATTATAACAATAGTCAATATAGTTTATGAAACAGTAAGAAATGGTAAAACATATTCTGTTAAAATTTCTATGAGAAGTCCAATCAAACTCAAAATAGAAATAATATCCAAAAGCTCCTCAATCTTCAATTTTTAAGATGAAATCTTATAAAAAAATTATCTCAACAAAATATAAATTATTAATCATTAGACTATTTGTGATGAGTGAAAAAAAAATATTCCTTTTTCATACTCAAATAAAGAAGAAAATATATTTTAGTATTTTGGGTATCATTTTCTAAGATGAAAAGAAATAGGTTCTTACCAAAACAAATTGATCAAAAAACTATGAAAGATAAGTTTAAAAAAATATTTGCTAAATATAAGATATGAAACAATATCTAACAAGAGATTAATCAAATAATATCTAGTTAATATCAAATTTAGACAAAATTAATGAAAAAAAAATTCTATTTACAATCAAATATTTAGAATATTATTTCATGCAATCATGCTCAAGATAATATGAGTTGAATTAATTAGAATAAATATCTTAAAACTTCATATCATAAGTTTATATAAATCTTTTATCAATTGATCTTGTGTCTTAAGCCAATCAATATTCAATTCAGGTCAAATATTCATCACATACATCCACTTACAACTCACTACAAACTTCGAAACAAGATTTCATATATTATTGGGTGATTACACATATTTCATCCAACATAATATGTCATCGTCTAAAATAATCAAATGTCTGAAAAATAATATCTGGGATCCTATAACTATTAAGAAAAAACAAAAAATTAAAATATATAATATAAAAATGAGAGTTAATTCACTTGTAACAATAAATAATAAGTTGAACATAACCTTAGTTCATTCCATAAAATAATCAAAAGATCCGAATTGATACTCTGAACAAGATCAGCTAAAGTAATAGATAACTCGATTAGAAAAAAATATGATTAAATCCATCAAATACAAATTTAAGTTAGAATTATCAAGTCTCTCAATCTCTATTTACTCATCATGAAGAAAATCACAACTCATGTCATATAAGACATACACACTACAAATTATCTCCTAACTCATATTACCAAGAGCATCAAAAAAATTATTATCCAATGAGCCACAAAGAGATGCCTTACTACTTACCTCAAGACTAATTATGTTAATACCAAGTGCAAAAGCAAGTTCAATTGTAACTCTGTGAGAACTAATAAATAAACAAGAAAATAATTTTATCATTACAATGTACAAATGTGGATCTTCTTTGGTTGTTTCCTTTAAAAAGGAGATATCTTTAAAAAACATCACATTAACACTCATAACCCTTAGTTCATTCTATAAAATTATCAAAAAATCCAAATTGATACTATGAACAAGATCAGCTAAAGTAATAGATAACTCGATTAGGAAGAAATAAGATTAAATCCATCAAATATAAATTTAAGTTGGAATTATTAAGTCTTTCAATCTCTATTTACTCATCATGAGGAAAATCACATCTCATGTCATATAAGACAGACACACTATAAATTCTCTCCTAACTCATATTACCAAGAGCATCAAAAAAAGTATTATCCAATGAACCACAAAAAGATGCCTTACTACTTACCTCAAGACTAATTATGTTAATACCAAGTGCAAAAGCAAGTTGAATTGTAACTCTGTGAGAACTAATAAATGAACAAGAAAATGATTTTATCATTACAATGTACAAATGTGGATCTTCTTTGGTTGATTCCTTGAAAAAGGAGACATCCTCAAAAAACATCACATTAACACTCATAATTATTTTTTGGGCCTCTAACATGTAGCACTTATTCTCATAGTTTTATAAGGATTAACGCATATAAAGACACAAAGTTCTCACAAAAGCTGAGGCACACCTAAGGCACAAGCTTTAATGAAATAAGGTGCACCCTATCATACACATTCACACACAAATGTATATAATGTATATGGAGTAGATCATGTGTAGTAAATAAGATGAAAACTTAATTCTTCGTATTCTTTTTATTCTTGTTACTCTTCTTATCATTCTTATTCTTTGTACTGTTCTTATTCTTCTAATTCTTCTTATTCTTCTAATTCTTCTTATTCGTCATATTCTTCTTATTTTTCTGTCTACTTTATCTTATATTTCTTATTATTATGTTTATTCTATAATTTTTCTTTCTTTTTATTCTTATTTTTCTTATTTTTATTATTCTTCTTACTTTTCTAATGCTTATTATTTTTCTTATTTTTTGTTATTCTTTTTAATCTTCTGATTTTTTATTATTATATTCTTATTATTTTTATTATTATTTTTATTCTTTTTTTTCTCATTATTCTTCTTATTGTATAAATTCTTCAAATTCTTTTATTCTTCTTATTCATCATATTATTATTATTTTTTTTATTTTTATTTTTATTTTTCTGTCTTCTTATTCTATTTATATATCTAATTTTTTTTATTCTTCTTATTCTTCTATTATTTTCTTTCTTTTTATTCTTATCCTTCTTATCCTTCTTATCCTTCTATTCTTCTCTTTCTTTTTATTCTTATCCTTCTTATTCTTTTTACACTTCTTTAACTTTTTATTCTTCTAATTTTTTGTTATTCTACTTAATCTTCTTATTTTTAGTTATTCTTCATAATCTTCTTATTTTTTGTTATTCTTCATAATTTTCTTATTTTTTGTTATTCTTATATTCTTATTAATTTTCTTATTCTTCTTATTCTTCTTATTTTTTTTATTTTTCTTATTCGTCAAATTCTTTAAATTCTTTGTATTATTCTTATTTTTCTTATTCGTATTATTCTTCTTATTCTTTATATTCTTCTTATTCTTCTATTTTTTTTATTTATCTTATACTTCTTATTTTTTTTATTTTTTTTAATTCTTCTATTTTTTTGTATTCTTGTTTTTTTTATTCTTCTTTTCGTCTAATTCTAATTATAATTCGTATTCTTCTTATTTTCTTATTTTTCTTATACTATTTATTCTTTATATTCTTTATATTATTTATATTCTTAATCTTTTTATTTCTTTTAGTTTATTCATTCTTCTTTTCTTTGTATTCTACGTGTTCTTTTTACTCTTTTTATTTGTCTAATTCTTCTTATTTTTCTTTTACTTTTTATTCTTCTTATAATTCTTATTCATCTTATCTTTGTTAATTTTCTCTTCTTATTCTTCTTATTTTTCTTATTATTTTTATTTTTTTATTCTTTTTATTCTTCTTAATCTGTTTATTCTTCTTATTTTTTTATTCTTCTTCATCTTCTTTATCTTCTTATTTTTTTTATTCTTCTTATTCTTCAAATTTATATTTATTCTTTTGGATTAACTTATTCTTTTAATTCTTTTAATTCTTTTAATTATTTTTATTATTCTTATCATTCTTATTCTTCTTATTTTTATTATTCTTCTCTTTTTTTATTCTTCTTATTATTTTTATTATTCTTATTTTTCTATTTTTTCTTATTCCGCATATTCTTTTTATTTTTTTTATTCTTTTTATTTTTTTTATTCTATTTATTCTTCATATTCTTTTTATTTTTCTTTTTTTTATTCTTCTTATTTTTCTTATTCTTCTTATCATTGTTAATCTTCTTATTCTTCTTACTATTCTTATTTTTCTTATTCTTCATATTATTTTTATTCTTTTGGATTATCTTATTATTTTAATTATTCATATTCTTCTTATTTTTCTTATTATTCTTATTCGTCTTCTTCATTTTTTTTTTCTTCTTATTCTTTTATTTCTTTTAATTCTTTTAACTCTTTTATTTTTTATATATTTTTTCTTTTTATTCATATTCTTATTCTTTTTATTCTTCTTATTTTTTTTTCTAATTCTTCTTTTTCTATGTATTCTTCTTTTTTTTATTTATCTAATTTTTCTTATTTTTCTTATACATTTTATTCTTTATTTTTTTTATTTTTTTTATTCTTATTATCTGTCAAATTCTTTTTATTTTTCTTATACTTTTTATTCTTCTTAATTTTTGTATTCTTCTTATAATTTTAATTCTTCAATTAATTCTTATTCTTCTTATTCCTGTTATTCTTTTATTCGCCTAATTCTTCTTATTTTTTTATTCCTTTTATTCATAATTTTTTTATTCTTCTTATTCTTGTTAGTCTTCTCTTTTTGTTATTTTTGATATTCTTATTTTTATTTTTATTATTCTTCTTATTTTTTTTATTTTTCTAATTACTCATTTTCTTTATATTCTTCTTGTTATTCTTATTTTTCTAATACTTTTTATTCTTTATTTATATTTTTATTTTTCTTATAATTCTTATTCTTTTAATTTTTCTTATTCGTCGAATTCTTCTTATTTTTCTTATACTTTTTATAATTCTTAATTTTTTATTCTTCCTATTCTTTTTATTCTTCTCTTCTTGTTGTTCTTGTTAGTCTTCTTATTATTTTTATTTTTTTTATTCTTCTTATTCTTCTTATTTTTTGTATACTATTCATTCTATTTATTTTTTTAATTTTTCTTTTTCTTTGTAATCTTCTTATTCTTCTTGTTATTTTTTTCTCTATTTCGTCTAATTCTTCTTATTTTTCTTATACTTTTTATTCTTCTTAATTTATTTATTTTTCTTATAATTCTTATTTGTCTTATCTTGTTATTCTTGTCTTCTTGTTATTTTTCTTATTATTTTTATTTTTCTTTTTCTTCTTATTTTTCTTATTTTTCATATTATTTATATTTTTTTTCTTCACATTCTTTGTATTCTTCTTTTTTTTCTAATTCTTATTATTTTTCTTATTATTATTCTTATTCTTCTTCTTATTATTTTTATTCTTCTTATTATTCTTTTTTTTCTTATTCTTCATATACTTATTATAATTTTTATTCTTATTATTATTATTCTTCTTAATTTTCTTATTATTATTCTTCTTATTATTCTTATTATTCTTATTATTCTTATTATTTTTATAATTCTTATTCTTCTTATACTTCTTATTCTTTTTATTTTTCTATTATTATTATTCTTTTTATTTTTCTTATTCTTTTTATTTTTCTTATTTTTCTTATTTTTCTTATTTTTCTTATTTTTCTTATTTTTCTTATTCTTCTTATTTTCTTATTTTCTTATTCTTCTTATTCTTCTTATTTTCTAATTCTTCTATTTCTTTGTATTCTTCCTATTCTTCTTATATTTTTATTCTCCTTATTTGTCTAATTCTTTTAATTTTACTTATACTTTTTATTCTTCTTATAATTTTTTTTCGTCTTATTCTTTTTATTCTTCCTATTGGTCTTATTCTTCGTATTTTTCTTATTCTTCTTATACTTCGTATTCTTTTTATTCTTCTTATATTTCATATTCTTCGTATTCTTCTTATTCTTTTTATATTTTTGTTCTTTTTGTTCATCTTGTTCTTCTTTTTCTTCTTGTTCTTCTTGTTCTTCTTTTTCTTCTTTTTCTTCTTTTTCTTCTTTTTCTCCTTTTTCTCCTTTTTCTCCTTTTTCTCCTTTTTCTCCTTTTTCTCCTTTTTCTCCTTTTTCTCCTTTTTCTCCTTTTTCTCCTTTTTCTCCTTTTTCTCCTTTTTCTCCTTTTTCTCCTTTTTCTCCTTTTTCTCCTTTTTCTCCTTTTTCTCCTTTTTCTCCTTTTTCTCATTTTTCTCATTTTTCTCATTTTTCTTCTTTTTCTTCTTTTTTTTTCTTAGTATTTTTATTCTTATTCTTCTTATTCTTCTTATTATTTTTATTCTTTTTGTTCATCTAATTCTTCTTATTCTTTTAATTCTTTTTAATTTTTCTTATTCTTTTAACTCTTCTTATTTTTTTAATTCTTCTTATTTTTTTTTATTCTTCTTATTATTCTTATTCATTTTATTTTTTTATTCTTTTTATTCTTCTTATTTTTCTCTTTCTTCTTATCTTTATTCTTCTAATTATTCTTATTCTTCTTATCTTTCTTTTTCTAATTCTTCTTATTCTTCTTATTCTTATTATTCTTCTTATTATTCATATTACTTTTATTCTTTTTGTTCATTTTATTCATTTAATTCTTTTTATTCTTCACATTATTCTTATTGTTCTTATTCTTCATATTGCTTTTAATTCTTCTTATTCTTTTAATTTTTCTTATTCTTACTATTATTCTTATTCTTCATATTATTCTTATTGTTCTTATTCTTCATATTGATCTTATTCTTCCAATACAAATGTGACCATTTTAATTCTAACAAAATCTTTGTATAACATTTACATAATAAATTTATATAAGTTATTGCTTATTAACAAAAATTTCAAATTTCATAATTAAATAAAAATTTAACTATTAATATATGTTGGTGACTTGTCTTCACATAGCTTGATTAATTACTTGTGATTACTTATATACATTTTCTTTGCCAACTGCTCTACTCGTTTATAAAATAATTCAAATATTTTATCTTTCATCTTATTCAATGAAAAATTACTAATAAATTAGATGAATATGATTTTTTTTGAACAATCAACTAAAAAGTTCATCAAAGTTCTTACTTTCCTAATAGTCCAAACTTCCAACATAATTGAATAATCATTTTCCTATATTTAATTTAATGATCTATCATCAAATTCCTAGTGAGGGTCAATTCCTTGAGATTATTAACTCTTACCTCATTAAAATATATATCATTTCATATTCATATTTCATACTCATATCGTATCGGCCAATAACCCCAATCATGGTTGAAAACTATAGTAAGTAATTAAATTAAATGAAATAGTAGCCTCATACATCAACCATGTAATAATAATACAAACTCTCTCTTGCTTTATTTTTTATAGGTATCATTAATAAAAGTTAATTTTATCTTTTTACTCTTTATATTAAACAATAATCACCAAATTAGGAGTGAAAAAAAAGATTCACACAACCTTTTTACCTTAATTTCTTTGAAGATTGCAACGTACAATTACTTTCTCCTTGATTACTACACTACATCCACTAGAGACATTAGTCAGACTCATTCTACTACTAATCTATTCATCAAAACATTTATCTTAATAACCAAAGAAATCTTGATTCACATTTTAGCTATCCATATTCATTTGAGCTTTTTTTGTGATTTTTTTGCAATAATATATTCTTCCATTTATACTCTAATTTGTTACAAATATTTTCTACACTTAGTAATATTTCTAAAACCATCAACACAATGTTACTTGTGTTTATATATCACTCCTATTACTTTATCACACAAAAAATATATATTTTAGTATTCAAATTTTTCTCAATGATAAAATGAGTATATTTCTACCAAGAATCTTTTCATTCACTTGAGCTAGAGCCTACATGAACTATACTCTCATTATCTCATTATTACAAAAAATAGAAAAAAGATATCAAGAACCCAAAAAAATACCAACAACTATACTCCCAAATGGCTAGGCTTTTTTTGAAGAGATTTCTCACTAAACAAAAAAAAAGTAATAAATTAGAGAGAGAGGTACAGGCCAAAATAACATCATTTTGGCTTGAAAAAGAACCAAAACAACATCCTTTTAATTCACATATTACTAATTTACTATATTTTTAAATTTTTTTACTTAAAAGGTATGGGTCATTGGGCATTGTTTGGTGCCTTGATATGAGGGCATGCACCTTGCCGTAAGGCAAGTGCTTCCCACACCTAAGCGACAACTTTGTTAAGGAGCAACGCCTTCTCTCAAGCGAGGCATCAGTGTAGCACATTATCACGTTTGTGGCCTAAGCACACTTACGACATACCTTTTAAAACTATGCTTAAACATCTTTTGAGAACTATAATACTCAAAAAAAAAAACATACTTAATAGCATGAGCGATCATATTGATATCTTCAGCAAAGTAAGTACATCCAAAAAACTTTAGTGAAAGGTAAAATATTTTTTCCTAAATATACAAATTAAAATGATATACAATTTGAAAGAATAGAAGATGTCATTCGATTGATTAGAAATAATTAATTAATATTATCTTTCCCAAAAAATACACAGGAAGACTTCTATGTAGTTGATTTGTCCTATTCATTTTAATAAAATATTTGTCTTTTCTTTTCATAATCACATTTAAGGTAAAATATCAGTATAAAATTGCTAATAAATCATCTTATGTTATTTAAAGAAACAAAAAATTAATATGAAATATATTTCTAAGCATTCTCTTTTTAATATTTAAATAATATATTTAAACTATATTTTTTATCATTTTATAAAATTTTTAAAAAGTAAATAAAATTATATTTCTTTAAATAGATAACCATATATACTTAGTATATTAATCAATAAAATTAATATAATATTGCAAAACATCATATATGATAGTTATATAAAATTCTCAATAATTTAAATGAAATAGATAAAATAAATCTTTGATAACATTATACTAACATATCGGATAAGAAGTTCTAGTATAATATTATAACTAAAATACCTCATAATCAATAGAAATCACCTCTTTCATGTTTAGATTTATAGTCTTTAGATTATTCAATGATAAATATTATAATTGAGAATGTATAATAAGTGAATCGATGATAATCAAACACTTAACAAGACTCATGCAAGTGAAATAAAATAGATACATCCAATCTCACTCAAATCAAGGGGAACCATCTGCATGGTCCACTCATTCTGCCCAAAAAAAAAAACAAAAAAAAAACAAAATACAATATTATAATTTAATTATTTAGCAAAATAAATAATTAAAAATAAATTATGATAAATTTTAATTACAATATATATATATATATATATATATATATGTTAAAAGAACACATCTAATATTGATATTAGTATATTTCATGGCCCATATAATCGTGTCATTGTTCACAACAATATCAAAGACTTTAAAATTAACAAAAGGATAAAATAAATTATGATCACGTGTGCCAATTAATGTTGGTTCCTATGTTTATGACCTAAATATTCAAAGTGAGATAAAAGGGAAAAAAAATAGTTAAAATAGAAGTGTATATGCTAAAGCTAGTGGCTACCAAAGAAAAAAATTTACAATACTCCTAAGTATAACAAGATCTTAACTCCAAAATATCTTTACTCCAAAATATGCTTCATAAGTTTTGATGGGAAGTCCACCACTTCTTCTGAATGCATCATAATCTCCCACAAAAAGATAGTCATCTTCCCTCTGGAATAGGCCATCCCAACTCTATTAATATCAATATGTGAAGAAAATATTGTATTAGTATGACTAATCATCCGAACTCTACTAGATATGTGAATAGTTATTGATATCTAAATTACCTTCTAATCAATCTCCAAGATAACTTGAAGTATTCTCTTACTAAGAATTAATATTCACAAAATAGTATATTATTCCCCAAATGAATGTAAGTACAAAATATTATGAAACTAATCACTTAATTTATAAATTACAATCAAATCCATTAATATAGGTATCACATTATCAATCCACTCGCATAAAAATGTCCAGGCCACATATAAAGGAGTCTCATTTTGATTAATCACCCCATATGCCAACAAATGAGCACATTTAAAGATTAAGATCATACCCACGCATCTTGCTTTAGCATGAGGACTGAAAGAGATTAATATCTTCACGTCATTATCCTTTAAAATCAAAGAGTTTGGATATAATATATCTCAAACACAACTGCCACCTTTGAATGAATGCACTTGCTATCGTATCAAGACATGACCACTAATAACTAAGTAATATTATCATATATGTGAATCTTATTTGACCACATCAAAGCAACTAAATATTAAACATTTTTGTATGTCAAGTTAGAGTCAAATATATTGGTCATACTATGATCAATTGACTATCAACATGTATTAGTAAATATATATAGATCACCAACCACTCATCTAAATCTACAACAGATAGATCTTATAATAAACATCTCATATATCATTGACACAAAAATCAATTTCTTACCAAAGTGGCCCATAGCAAATAAATATTCATCTTCGGCTTTCAATTAGCTATTTCATGTAATCCTACAAATGATAATCATAATTTCTTCTTAACAATTAAAAAAATGAGCAGCAAACACACGCACACAAAATTATGATGCAACTCCTTGCATCACCTAGCTCAATAGGCCACTCATCTAAATCTACAACGGATAGATCTTATAATAAACATCTCATATATCATTGACACAAAAATCAAATTCTTACCAAAGTGGCCCATAGCAAATAAATATTCATCTTCGACTTTCAATTAGCTATTTCATATAATCCTACAAATGATAATCATAATTTCTTCTTAACAATAAAAAAAATGAGCAGCAAACACACGCACACAAAATTATGATGCAACTCCTTGCATCACCTAGCTCAATAGGCCACTATATCACACACCATTACACCATATTCATGGCACTATTGCACCACACAACAATTGTACCAATGCACCACATTTACCATGCCGCATGTAAATGCATGCACCATCACACAATGCACCACCATGCATATCACCAAACTCCACCTTCAAGTGGTTCTAGTACTTGTAATACCATGTTAGGATATTTAGTTTTCGAGAAGAAAGAAATTAAGAGAAAAAAATAAAAATCTATCTTTTTCATTAATTCAAAAAACAAAAAATAATGCATATATATTAGTGTTTAGAAAGTTCACATGTCGGGTACTATTATATAAAAAGAAAAAAAAAATTAATAATATGTAGAAAACTTAATCTTAACAATCATGATGTAAACAATAGTAGTGGATCGCTATTTTTTTCTTCCACTGCTTAGACATAATGTTGACATATAGAATAAAATAATTTATATTTCATTAGCCGTAAGATATAAATATAGAGATAAAAGTAGTACTCAATGCACAAGACTTGTGCTTTAGCATGAGGTTTAAAAGAGTTCAATATCTCAATTTTTTTACTCTCAAAAGTCAAAAATAAAGTACCTGATAAGTCTGAAAATAAAAATCTATCTTCGAACATAGACATTTATCATCACACTAAATC
This sequence comes from Sapria himalayana, assembly GCA_029783825.1. Lineage (NCBI taxonomy): Eukaryota > Viridiplantae > Streptophyta > Magnoliopsida > Malpighiales > Rafflesiaceae > Sapria > Sapria himalayana. The sequence goes on from JAREIK010003706.1 coordinate 368,408, forward strand.
ATAATCTAAAATAGATATATATAATATAAAAACTTCTCAAATGAATAATTATTCATATATTATTCTCAATCAAATATATTTATAGTACAAACTATAAATATTTAAGTAAAAAAATAATTTAAATAACTATTATATGACATAAACTCCTCTACATGTATTAAATACAAGTTGAAACAGAAAAATAATTAAAAAACAAAGTCAAACAATCTCTAAAAATGGATAAGACAATCTTAACAGAAAGAAATAATCTTATCTCAATAAAAATATGTATTAAATATTCATAGGAAAAATACTTTTTAGTCATATACTAACAAACTCATCTTAATTCAAGAGTTGATTTATCTTTAAAATAAAATATGTTGAGAATCCGAGTTCTAGAAGTAAGCTCTGATATCAAATGTCGATGATTTTCTTGATATTGAATGTATCTCACTACCAACACAAGTGTTCGAAAAATATAATTCATGGTCTCAAGAAAAGAGAAGAAAACTTTCAAAGAAAAATCAAACAAGCACAAAAGAAGAGACGGAAAAAAAAAATAAATAAAATACAAGAAAAAAACTCACTAAAAACTAGGACTTGATTCAATATCATTGATCATAATTTATTTTTTCCAGCCTTCTTATAATTAAACAAAAAAAATTAAGCAAATTACAAAAGAAAAACTATCACTAAAAACTAGAACTTGATTCAATTTCATTAGAACAAATATAATATTGACATTATTATATTTCTAGCCTCTAAGATCACAATACCACAAAAAGAAAATGATAGTCAAATATATTTTGACTACATCATTCTTTCTATTATATTGACAAATATTTACATAGAAAAGAAAAAATATCTTTGAACTTAAAACTACAGTCACGATATTAAATTCTCATGTTGTGACATGACGAAATTGTACTGCAACTTGAATTCTAAAGTTGGTTAATCACATCAATACAAAACAAGTTATTACTAAAATGATATCATGATACCACATAACAAAGACAGGACTTTATTCATGTTGCAACACCACAAAATATGATCAGGACACAAAAACACATATTAAAGCATCGGTTGAGTCGTGATTTCATAATATAAGTCATTACTTTAAAACATATGTTTTGACTTCATTCAAGTCACGACACCAAAGAATATGATCACGACTTTATTCATATAGTGACACTACAGAACACAGCCATGACTTGAATACTTAAAAGTTTCAATTGTAACAACACAACATATGTGGCGACTTAGTTCAGATAGCGACTTCATAAATCAAGTCGCAACTCACAACACTAAACACAAGTTACAACTTTAGAAGTATGACTCAATTATAATAAATATTTAGACTGATATTATCAAGTTAAAGAAAATTTTGTGAAATTTTAATTATTTAATAGTTATTATAATATATATTACACATAATATCAATATAATTACCCATTTTATAAAATTTTCATAATAAAAAATATAACATAATTCTTCACATGATCTATTACCCAAAGAAACTAAGCATCAAAATTGTTTTTAGAGATTATACATACTCTTAGTTTATTGAATATTCTAATTTTAGTCAATTTTTTATTTGCACAAATAAGAAATTCAGCACAAATTATTATATTTTTTTAATAATATTTTTTTTCTCAGAGATAAAAAAAAATGATAATTATTTTAAGTTTCAATATAAAACCATCGATTAAAGTTATTACAATATTTATATATGATTATCTTTGGTTCAAATACTTGCTTGAAAAAATTTAATCTTTGCTTTGTCATCATATAACTTTTTATTGTGAATGTCAAACAAGATATTTTGTTTCAAAAACTAAATTTTATTGTCACAACATATATATCAACCAAGGATAATATGAAAAACATCTTTATAAAAACTATCATTGAACATCGACTTGATTATTTTTCATGATCTTAATATACCCATAAACATACATGAAGGCAATGGGAGGTATCATTAATAATAAGAATTATTGATTTATTATTATATCACAAATTTGGTTGTTATAAGTATATACGTATCCATAATAAAAATGAGCATTAAAATAAAACAAATTATATTGTTTATCTATATATGTTCCAATTGCAAGTTATACATAAACATGTCAATCATAGTGGCAGACCTGAATCTTTGGGAAAAGGTTCACAGAGTAGAGATGGTGGCGCAAGTATAAGAAGGTTACTTTGAAAGTTGGATTAATTAAACTTGGTAAATATAATCTAAAACCCCAAAACCGCACGGGTGGCTTTCCCCTTATGGTTCTTCAAGTAATGGTTATGATATCCATAGCGATGCTGTTGGTGGGAATGGAACTTGTTGAAAGACATGTCACATATTTTATTTAATTACTGATGCATTTTATTGTACCTAATCAAGTAATATGTCCTATAGATTATGCTAGGAATATCGTTCCACATATTCACCATTGAATTTCAATTATAAATATTAGAATCTACATCTAAAAATTAGATTAGCAATGCAAAAATATTTGAACATACAACTAACATATAAAAATAAAATTAAAAAATTTAGCGAGACAAAGAAAAATAAAGAGATATAGAGGTATAATATTGAGACTTAACAAATTATTAGGAAAATATAAATATTTATCAAAACAATGTCAGATATTAAGAAATTTATAAGGATGTTAAAAAATGAGTTGAAACTTAAAAAAACATATAACAATCTATATAATAGGCTAAGTTCTAAAAAAATAAGAGATGATATTTTTGTGTTAGCAAATATAAAAGAACCAAAAACAATAAAATTGAATTATGAGTTGGATTAGATACCAATTAAACCTAGATAAAAATGTGGATGAAAAAAGTTATAACACAAAGTAAAGATATTTTAACTAGAAAATTATATTACTTTAAAATTTTACTAAGATAACACAATAGGTTGATTAAGCTTACACAAAAATGAGTTGGAAATTTTACAAGTATATACATTGTATGTTCCATTGTAAATTAGCACTAAGAAATTAAAAAAAAAAACTTTCAAAAGACAAAATAAAATAAATGAGTTGTATGATATACAAATTAAGACATAAATATTTTAAAAAATAAAATTCATAATTAATTATACTCTTTAATATGGATATATATATATATATATACACACACACACACACACATATTAAGTTCATTAATGCAAAATATTATGATAATAATTTACAAGTCTAAGTGTGATACTCAACTAAATGAATTAATGAGAGATATAGTTGATAATTAATATGATAAGACTTTGAGAGAAAATAATTGAAAAAAGACAAATTTAATTAACACGAAAAATAAATTTCAATTTATATTGAGTAGGTCTATCATGAAGATCATCTTCTTGCTTACACAAATAAGTTGCACATAGAATTAGAAACATAATGCATAGAAATAAAATAAACATAATTTATTTTAAAGAGTGAGGATGAAAGAAAATTGAGAAAATAATTTAAAACTTATACTTTTGAATAAATAGAACTCAAAATAATTATGATGACAGATATTATTTTTATAATTGTTTTAACTTGATATTTCCTCAACCCAAATTAACACCATGTATAGTCATTGGGGCCCAGTGGTGAAAGCAGAACTATCCTCATCCCTATGCTTAGAGGTGCAACGCATAAGGATTAAACTTGCACTTTCAAGGAACACAATTCAACATCCCCAGCAGTTAGATTATACAAGTGTCGTGGGTGATATTTTTATGAATGCATTTATTGTCACTAAAATACTTAAAGAAAAGATTGAGTATTATATTAGTCATTCAAATAAAACAATGTAAGTTATAATTACATTACATAAATTGTTTTGATTGGACAAAATAAAATGATTACGAAAAGAATTAGGATTTTTATAAGATGATAGTTTATAAAATCTCATCACTTAATTAGATTTTTAATAGACAAGAATTTAAATGATATGAAAGAATTAAATTGAGTATACTAAGATTCATTGAGATAAATCTTGAAGTTTAAAATAATATGAAGATTTATATTCTAAATTTTAGTTTAACTAGTATTTTTAATATTTATTCATTTAAAATTTTAACTTGTTTTACAAGAAATAAAAAAATTGATTAGTAATATATGCGAGTAACAATAGAATTTAAATTAATTCTAATTACAAAATAAGATAGAATTAAGAGTAAAAATAACAAAATTATTTTATTGAAGTATCTAAGAAACTAACAATGATTGTTAATTCTTAAATTTATTTAAACAATAAGGATAAAACACCTTGAGTATATAAAGGTCAAGTTAAACAAATAATTAAATGATGAAAATAAAATAAAAGTATATCAAAATTACAAATAAGATCCTTAATGAATAATCAATTATCAATAAAAAAATTTAAAACTAAACCAAAATTAACATAAAAATTTTTGAGCACGTTACTAATTGAATGTGAAATAAGGTAAAGAACAAAAAAAACAAAAGAGAATGCAATCATAGTAAAAAAATAATAAGATGAAATATTGATGTGCAATAAATCATAAAAAATAAAAAATATATATTTTAAGAATTGACAAAAAATAAAAGAATAAAAATTAAAATCATATTAAGTATAATAAGAATAACAATGAAAACGTAATCATTAATGATAAAAATAGTTTACATAAATAAATTTATTTAGCAAACTTGTTCAATGAGGTATAATAGAGTAAAAATATAGAAATTTGTTTCTTCAAAAAAAAGTATCATGTATTTTATAAAAAAATTAATGCAAAAAAAAAAACATAATATACATAAAATTAGAAAAGACGAATACACCTAATGATATACCAATTGAGCTATAAAAAAGACTAAGGAAATAAATATAATGAACCCTATTATATAATCAGAATCATTATTATGATTATCAAAATATATTCTTTATACAATCACCACACAAATTCTAACACAAACTTAATTCATGCATGTAATCTCTCACCATTTTTCAAGTTTTTAATGATTTATATTTTTTTCTATCTTTAACATATTTTTTATTCTCAATATTTTTTATAATTGAAAGTGGGTATTTTATCTTCACATATAGAAACAACGTATGATGATACCTTTAAATTTTTTCATATGTATATGATACCAAATACAATTACACAAACATTAATATATTGAATCTTAAAAAAAAATCTAAAATTAAATATGTTTATATGAGAATAATACTAAAACAACTGATTATATAAAAAATTCTTATATTACATGTATCTGTTGGAGATAATATTTTCATGAGATTGCATGTATCTGCTGGAGATAATATCTTCATGAGATTGCATGTATCTGTTGGAGATAAAATCTTCATGAGATTTCATGTATCTGTTGGAGATAATGTCTTCATGAGATGACATGTATCTTTGTCCAATGACAGTAAGTATCAAATTGAAACTCATCGGATAGGTTCTGCAAATTTAAGGGTAAGACTGTCGAGTATTAACATCTCTCAAATTTCATGTCAGAGCAGAAATTTTGTATATTTAAAGGTGTCAAACAAGTCGTGCAGACCGAAACTACCCATTTTTTGGTGAACCACTCGGGTCACTGTGCCGTGTCTGGCAAGGCACAACTAAAAAAGGGCAATCCCGGCACGACCTGAGTCTGCCAAATTCAGGCCGATTAAGCCGGGCCTTGGGAATTTCATGCCGAGTCATGCTGAATCATGTAGGATCGTGCCGAGACGATCCATTTTGAGCCCGTTCAAGACATCTCTAAATATTTACAACAATAACTCACAATAAATCATTAAATAAATAAACACAATAAAAAAACAAAATTACAATAATAACTCGCAACTCACAAAAATAATATAAAATAAATATTATAAATCTAAATTATTTCATAACATAATACAAGTATAAAATAATAATGCAAACTCAAAAATTAATACATAAATAATCAATCACATAAGCGCCTGATTGTATCACTAGTAGTAGACCCAGCCTCAATCCTCATCAAAGTATCATGAATCATCATCTACCACCAACTCCTCCGCTCTTGTTGTAATTGCAGTACGATTCTGGATGCTCAAGTTCAAATCCTCTTAATCCTTCATGCATGTTAATGTCTTAACAATATCTGACCACAATCTCAAGCTTCTATCCGAAATCATATTTACTACAACAGAAAAAATAAGCTCTAATTCTGTGCTCGACACCAAATGAGTCAATAGATCTTGTATCATCATAGACAGCACGAGATAGGTGGACTCATATGATTTTCACCATTATAATATATTAAGATTCTTGTTATCGGTATGTAATATGATTAAGTAATAATAGATATCTAAATACCAAAATAGCTCGTTCCAAATTAATGATTCACCCCCTTATTTCCCCGTGCTAACTGAATGAAGAAATCATCATCACCGAATAAGGTATCCATGTCCATACTCGGAGTCTGACTACTACTACCTTACCTAATATTATAGTATATAAATAATTCAGTCAACTTCTTGTGAATAAACCCCCTAGGTTAATTTTCCTAGTTCGTGCACGAGGATATGTATGTCAAAATATTCTCTGCCCCTTCCATTTTAATCGTAGAATCCATGCAAACAACCAGATAATAAAGAAATAGAATGATGAACTAATACATTAAGTACTTAGGCCATATTTGTTTTTTGGCTTAACACTGAAAGCAAATCACTTTCAACGTTAAGTCAAAATTTATTTATTGTAATTTTATTTTGACTTTATTTTATTTATTATTATTTTTATTTAATAACATTATAAAATACTAAATTCTCTCTTTCAAAAAATTATTATTTAGTGGATACAGCATATACACACGCTAGAGATTTTATGACACCATATCATAATGTACATTATTGGTTGAGTCATTTTTGTAGTGGTAGTAAAGCTGTTGGAAGAGAAGAGATATTCAACTTATATCATATGAGATTAAAAAATATCATTGAACGTGTATTTGGTGTTATTAAGGCATATTTTCCAATATTAAAAAAAATGATACTTATTCATATGATACACAAACAAAAAAAAGTCATAACATATTTCTCCATTCACAATTTTCTTCGACAAGTCTCAATTGCAGATAGATTATTTTCTGAATATGACACTGAAGAAGAATTAATAAGTGATAGTGAAAACTAAAATTAAGGCTCAACTATAAATTACTTTTTTACAACAGTCGATCAAGAGTTCATACTACAATTTCAAGATCATATTGTAAATGAATTATTTCAAGTGTTTAATTAACTTGTCATTTTAACTTTTATCATTGTATAAAAAAGATATCAAATACTAGTACCAAATATTTGTGTTTTAACTTTTTATCATGGTGTGAAATATGATGTTAAATATAGGTATCAAAGATTATGACTTTAGATATTTTAAAATTTGTACTTAAATTTTCAAATTTTTCTTTAAATATATATGATATGCATTTTAATTAAAACATTTAAATTTAATTAATGTTTGTGTTTTTAGCTTTTATAATGGTTATGAAATGAGATTAAAGATTGACATCAAATATGATATCTTTATATATTTAAAAATATGTAGTTAAAATTTCTTTAATATTTTGCTATTAAGATATTAATTTTTAGTATATAAAAAACAAACAACTTAATCCTTAATAGAAATAAAATATTAAAAAAAATAAACTTATTACTTAATATTATTAAGTACCATTCAGCATTAAGCTCATAAAAAGTTCTATTCGGCATTAAGTAAAAAATACAAATATCACCTTAGTTTCCATCTAAATAGTCATGTCACTAAATATCGAGCCTTCTATAAACTTCTTAAACATTCTAGTAATACAGCACATGTACATGAGTATAATGCAAGTCGTGATCATGGGAGCATAAACTGACGAACAAATACTCGTCGTGTCATAAAAAATCATCAATAATAAGTTTGTCACGTTTACTATTAAAGTAGTCAAATATCATATATTCATATCAATACATGACTCCAACATAAGGCAATTATAATTCTAACGATATCCTACATCTGATTGAAATTTCTTCTTTAGGCCTGTAGACAAACATAGACTATCTAACTCCTGTTGTCTATGAGGCGGTTGAAAAAATTTTAGTAAGTTACATATTTTTTCTAAAATAAGGAAAATAACCTTCTTACCCACTTGTGCTATCAGGTTAATGATATTACACATGTATCTAATGTGAAAAATCAATATTAATGATACGTCTCTAATGATCTTAATAAACATGATAATGATTACTCTATTATTAGATGCATTATCAAATATGATACTATATATTATATTTTGAATATTATATTTTTTAAAGATCTCATTATGAACTCATATATGATCAGATCATCATAAGAATAGAAAATCTTTAAAAATCTTACCATTTTTTTTATTTAATATCCATTTAAAATTTACATAATAGACAGTGAAGCATGCATAAAATGCATTATCACGACTAATTCAGATATCAAACATCACGAACACCATGTACTATATTTCCTAAATTCATTAATTATTATTTCTTTTTCTAGCTTTTAGTATTTTAATGTCATTCCTGGGTGTAGACATAGAAATCCAATGATATACAAGCTGAAAATAGATCTACATGATACTTACTACCCTTGAATACTCCGAAAATTTAATTAAAAGATTCATCATGGTAATCAATTTGGTCTTCTCTTCTCTCTTTAACTCATTATAATATATGAATGAGATCAACATGAAAAATGAACTGAATCTGGCCTCAAAGACTCTACCACTTAATTAGATTTGCCTAGAATCTAATGCACTATAATTTTTGATCCATTATTTGGCATGTCTATTAAGATGATAAGCCTCATATGTACTTCTATAGATTTATATTTTTTTACAATATTTGTATTGTATTGATTCTTCATCGATACCCCTAACATCTTTATTTTTTTCTAATTTATTATTTTTTAAATGTTTGATTTGGGGCCATGAAAGAAAATAAGATTTCGGCAGCCTCAAACCTTTCCATAGAATTATCGTTATTCATATTAAAATTATTTATGATTACGTTAATATTAATTTTTTTCTCGTCATTAAAATTAATATTCATCTTTTTTATAATTTATTAATTATATTATAAATTATATTTTTTAAATTGAATATTATTTTAAATAAAATTATTAATTAAGATAAATATAAAAAAATAAATAAAATTTAAAAAATAATACTCATAAAGCATAAACTCATTTGCTTGGCCCGGCTATTTATGGAATGCCAATTGCATATGCGTGATGTCCGATATCTGATGTTTGCACTGTAGTCTGCACCTAAGTCCTGAGAGGAGAAAGATTGAAAGATGAGATAAGAGAAAAAAAGAAGCAAACATGAAATTATAGATAGAGATTAGAAAAGAGAGAGGAAGATAGATATATAAATTTAAAAAAAAATTAAAAAAATCATTTTTTTAATATTTTTAAATTTTTTAATAAAAAATTTGGGCAGAAACCCGACAGCCGTCTGATTTCTGCCACTAGCCATTGGAGGTACATCCGACAGCTAGCAAGAGCAAGACCATTTAATATATTTTTTTTACCATTGCAAATGGTTCAAGAGACTAGAATCCAAAAGGTTTAGCTTTTAATTTTAGGCTCAAAGTCGGGGCATCGAGCAGAGGTTCAATGGGTGTCATGGGCAATCGGGTTTGAATTGTGCCCGTACCCAGCCCAAGTTACGAGGCACGATTCAAGTCGTGCCAAAGAACCATGCCTTTGAGCCAGGCATGAGGCCTAGGAAACCTTGGCATGGCATGGACCATGCTTTAAGGAAGCCTGGCACGATCTCAGGCACAATTCTAGACCATGTCGTGCCGGGCCAAACACAGCTCAATCGGGCTCGGGCTACCCTGTCCACTTGACATCTCTATGTATACTAGGCTTAATTTTCATCTCCTATGTGTGATATCTAAATATTTATGAATCATCTCATTTTTTAATTTTATTTTCATGAATTTTTCACATATTTATTTTAACATATGCAATTATGTTATGAACATTTAATAAATATCATATCTTATAGAAGTCAAATATTATAAATTATAAAAATATTTGATCTTATAATTATGCTATAACATTTTAATATTGCCTTATGAAAATATTCTCATATTACATAAAATTTTTGATATCATTAAATATTACATTTAAAAAACTTTAATTATATAATATGTATTTTTTTATTTCATCATTCTTTTAAATTACAACTTTAATTTCATCAATTTATCACATAGAACTTCTAAATATCAAAAAAATCATATTTTAAAATCTTGTTGTATTAAATATCAATTGAATGCGTTAAAAACTAGTTATTCTATCTTCAATTAACTATTTTTTATATTTTTAACTCTAATAAATTAAATTATCTATCTAATTTCTAATCTAGATTTTTAATAATTTCATTAATTAAAATAATATCATTTGTAAATAATAAATATCAAGATAGAATATCAAGATATTGTATGGACGAATTGAATATGTGGGAGGCCCCAACCATATGTATTTTTTTTAAAAAAAAATTAAAGAAAAGAAGTAGATTTTTAATTTTACATTCTCTCTCATTCTTTCTTTCTCCCCAATTGTTGTCGAAACCCTAATGGGTTTCCAACCATAACATGGTATCAAAGCTAATTTCAAACCTAATCAAGGATGGCGCACAATGTTTAGGGTAGCAATGCATCTTTTACAAATGCCGAGTAAATATGTCAAATGGGTCAGACGGCCCAGACATGGCCCATGGCCCAGCCCAAGCTACCCCATGGCATGAGTCATGCTTATGTCATGCTAGGCTAACATGAGCCATGCCTCATGTCAAACTAGGCACGACCAATGTGCCTAGCCCGGTGGCACGATAAATCGGCCCGGGCAATCTAATTTTTTAAAATAATCAGCCACATGATCAATTATAATTAGTCTGATCATAAGCCAGCCACCCATCACGCAACAAGTAATGTGGTAAGGTTCGGCATAGTCGTGCACTTGACCATGCTAGCTTGTCATGCTGGGCCGGTGGACCGGCCATAGTGTTGTACTAGGCCGATGGACCGTGCCACCATACTGTGTCATGCACAACACGACCCGTTTGATACCTCTAGTACCGACAAGGGTTTTCACTAGTAGTTGGTGCATGTAAAGGTGATGCTAATTCCAGACAATTTCAATAACATTGTGAAGGTTTTAATGTCTTAAAAGGTAAATTGTTATCTTTATTCATCTATAAATAGATTTTCAATGTTTTTTGGATAGATTCAATCGCTCCTATGGTGGCTTCCAAAGTGACACCAACGATGATCCATCATAGTACTATATTCTATGATTGTGATGGTTACTATGATGATAGTAAAGGTAGTTTTTTGGTGTGTCATAAGGTATTTTGTGATTGTGCATGCTTATATATCTTGTGAAGTGAATTTATTGTCGTGTGTGTGTGTGTCATTGTGTTGACTAAAAATAGCATGAGATTATTAGAAATAACTCAATAAAAATTAAAGATGAACACATATTCATTGTGAGTTACTTCAATGATAATTTAGTTCACATACCAAGGATATGTGAGACATCTATTTGACGAGTCACAACATACCAAGACAAATAAGTAGGTAGCGATTTAAGTATAGTTACTAATATATATATATATATATATATATATGGCAATCAATTGACATGCATGGGTTCAGTATATTTAATTCTTAGATATTCAAGAATGTTTGAGGCTTGGACACGTCATTGTAGGCATTAGGGGCATTCCACGTGTAGCCAATAATACTTAGTTGTTAGAATGCAGATTGGTTGATCAAGATGGAAGGACTCATCATAAATCATAAACACAATTGTTGGAGAAAATTGATTAGGTGATATCTACTTTGATAGGTCAAACTATATTGAAAATTTTAATGATCAAATTCATAATATTTTTTACTTGCATGTGTTGGGGGGACGAGATATTATTTTGCGGACCTAAATCGAGTAAAGTCGGTATGATAAGTCAGACCATTACAATAACTTCAACATGTAGTAGCAGTGACCCAACTAATAGAGGAGCTCTGAGACAAAAGAAACTAGTAGTGATTTGTTCTTTCTTTGTTGGATTTTGACCATCTCAGGAAAAGTGTTGGACATTATATCTTGCAAAACAGATGATGTTTATGAGACAGAGATTGTACAACATGATATTGTATCCACTTAAGATGAATCTTCTATGTGTATGCATAATATTCTTGTTATACTTGCTCGAGTCAAAAAACTTCTATATTGGGGTTATTTCTTTGCATTACCTTACTTTAAATTTTAAAGTTATAAATTTAAGAGTTAATATTCATGACATGCAATCATACTTTTTTTTTTTTTTTGAAAAGTCTAGAGTCTTTTATATTTTTATGGCCAATGACACCATCAAATGAATCAGGGGACAAAACGATGTCAATACTAAGTTTTTTCTTTTGATACGTATTCTTTTTGTACCAAAGATCATTCAATTTATTTTTGGACAATTATTTTGTTAAACAACTAAGTTATGATATTTTTTCTTCTAGCATTACTATGTAGGATCAGTGAATCATGTGAATGACTTCTCTAGGAATTGAACAAGATAGTTATAATCATTTTTCTCGACCTAAAAGAGCCTCTCGAGGTTTTAGTCTACCATTGATTTATTCAAATATCTGGGAGCTCAATAGAATAATAATAACCATATATGATAATATAAAATATTTTGTTATATTTATTAATTAGTATTTAAATTTACATGACTATTAAATTTTAAATAAATATCTCAAATTTTATCGATATTCATAAAATTCAATTAAAGAATAAAGGCATTATTTAATTATTATATTAGTTTGTTGAAAAATAATAATACTTTATTATATATTTTTCATTAATTTTTTTATTCTTTTGAGAAATATAATGATTCATCAAATATAGTGTAGTGATACTTATGAGCTGAATTGTATAGATAAAATGAATAACTAATATTTAGTTGAAACAATTAAGAGATTTGTACTACATAAAAATATTTCAAAATATTTTAAAGAATTGACGATGTTAACAGCTATCTTTCTAATTAATTAAATATTATCTTTTATTCTCATAAGTCACATCTCATATTAGATTTCATATACATGAAAGCAACTTCATCTAAGAATATTAGGTATATTTATTTTATTCACAATCTCTCACTTGGTAGAGATAAAAATAATTTTTCATGTTATCAAATGTGCTTTTTAGGTACTCTAGTACACAGAAGAGATACAAATACTACTCATTAGATGCTATAGTGATTATTACGAGTACAAATATAATATTCTTTAAAAAGAAATCTTTCTTTAAAGATTTGATTCAAAAGAATACATCTTCAAAAATCATAGTAATATAATCATTCTTTTATCTAGGTGTTACACCTCACAAAGTAATAGCTACTATTCTTGCACCTAATACTACTAACATAACTAATTATGAGGATAGCAGTGGCACACATCTTCCTAGTAGAAGTGAGACTTCTCATTAAGCTGTGTTTAAAGAAACTAATACAAATATCCTATTAAACATAAAATATAAAATTTCCTAAGAATGAAAGATAAGGATTGAGGGACTTATAGGATAGTGATAAACTATATTAGATGAATTAAGTGATCACATCTAATCATACTTGAGATCATATTTCAAAAAATTTAGATAATTTTGTAATGAGATACAAGTGAACGATGAAGATTATATATGATAAAAAGTTGATCGACACAAAACTAAGTTGATAATCAAAATTTTATACAAACTTATGGTATTGATTATTAAAATATATAACCTTTTATGGTCAAAATGAATATTATTAGATTATTAATTTTTATTACTAGTATCCATAAATAGACTGTATATCAATTAGATGTAAGGATTGCATTCATTCATGAAGATCTTGAATAAAAAATATTTATACAACAATTATCATATTTTATTATTTTGGAAGCAAAGGCAAAAAGTGTGGATAATACAAACGACTCTTTATTGTTTGAAACAATCTCCTTGAGTATAATTTGGCATTGCTCACCACTGTTGATCTTAGGAAATGCATGTCCATTTTTTTTTATTTAATGATGCAGATCAAAAGGATAATATGTGATATTAGCAGTATCAAAGTTATTCGAGGCACAAGAAAAACTAGGCACAAAAGTTTTTTGAATTTTTAAGGTGCAATATACAATTAAGGCACGAGTTTTTTTTTTGTAAGATTCACCATACCTAATATATATATATATATATATATATATTATTTCACTAAATATTATATATAACTTTTTTTATCTATTAATAAAATACAAAGTAAATAACATGAAACATAAAATCAAATATTATTAATGATTCACATCATTATATGTATTTAAAGTTCAAAAATAAAATAATAAAATTTTAACAATCTAATATATAAAGTTAACCAAACATCACATCGCCTCACCTAATTTTAGAGAGAGAAAATCTCAATTGTTGTGAAAAGGAAGCTCTAGCTCAAGCTAAGGTGGATAACAATTTTGTGAAGAAAAAAGCTGGATCGGGCCTTGCTGAAGAAGAAATGGCTAAATCTGAGCCATTCTTTAATAAAAAAAATATTCTCTTTAATATTCAAAGAGCCGCAGTTCCTGTTTTCGAAGTTTGACGCTAAAGAGGAGTCCCCCTGCCATTTTTTTCTCAAGGAAGGAAATGCTGCAACTTGCTGAACAGTTCGAATTCACACTTATAGGCAAGTTTTCGGAAGGCAGACTGGATTTCGAGCATATTCATTCCTTCCTTGTTGCGCTTAAATTACGAAAAGTGGTGAAGTGGGCATGGTTCAACGGTAAGCATATACTGTTTCAAATCAAGGAAGAAGAGAACTTCCTAAGGCTATGGCTAAGGGGCCAATGGGACATTGCGGGATATCCTATGAGGGTATTCAAGTGGTCGCCAAGCTTCAACATAGCAGAGGAACCCTCGAATGCCCTGGTTTGGTTCTCTCTACCAAAATTACCTCTGTATTTTTTCAATAAAAGCTCTCTACTCGATAGCTCTCTGTGTGGATAAGCCATGGATGCTCGATGAGGCCAAGGCCTGTATGACTAGGTCAAGTATGGCTAGAATATGCATAGAGATTAACCTTAGAGAAAAACTCCCAAATAGAATATGGGTGGGCAGTGACCATGTCAATGGTTTCTGACAGTCTATATTGCCAGAACACATGCCAAGCTACTGTGAAAACTATCTTAAGCTGGGTCATAGGAGGGCAGATTGTAAGGTTGGAGAGAGAGTAGGAATAGAAAGGATATTCAAAGGAAACAGAGGACAGAATAGGAGGAAAAGTATGGGTGAAAAAAAGTCATAAGAAAGGGAGAGGAGGACCAGTGGATTTAGGAGACTTTGTTGTTGAGGTAATAAGTGATAAAGATGAGGGGGAGCTAGAATGTGAAGAGAGATGGAGTTTTAAAGAGGGGGGAAATGAAGGGGGTGAGGAGAAAGGAGAGGCAGTGGTATCAAGGTTGGCAAAAAATGGGGGCAAGAATAGGGAAAGGGAAAGGGAGAAAGAGGAGGGAGGGAAGAGAAGAGAGGTAGAAGAGGAAATGAGGGCAGACAATAAGATAAGTAAGAATAAATTAGAAGTTAAAGATGGTTAGAGAAGGTGGCTTGGGGAGCTGAAGGTTTGGGAAAAGAGAAGGAAAAGAAAAGGTAGGCCCAAGGGCAGAGGAACAGAGTTTGAGCTCCAAAAAGAAATAGTGGAGCATAATTGAGCTGAAGACGATCTTTTCGCGGAGGAGGAAATAGACTTTAAAAGATGGCCTTTGACTTGCATTAGCAAAGATAAATATAAGCAAGATGGGAGCAGATCGTATTATGATATATATAAATAAACCATGCTCAAAGGTGATCCAAGCACTAAAGACATGGCTCTAAACGAAATCGAAAGTATGATATTAAAATTTGATAAAATTCAACAAAATTTAGCAAGGAAATTGGAGCAAATTCCTAGTTCAAGCAAGCCTCCTAGAAATATATAAAAAATACTTTAACATAAAATATGAATCAAATTGCACCACTAAAACACAAGCTAGATATACGTAGAAATAAATAATAGTCTATACTAGAATATAAGAGGAATAATAAATATTCTATTAATAAATAAGATAAGAAAACTTATCAAGTTATATAAAATTAAAATAATAACAATAGCTGAACCAATGGTTAATGTCAGCCAATTAGAAAAATATAAAAGGTAGATTGGTCTAGGTAATGCATTTTCTAATTCTATTGGTAAGCTATGGCTTATGTAAAGTAATTCCATGAATATTGAGATCCTCTCGGAAGCTGATCAAATAGTCAATTTCAAGATAAGAAAGAACTTGGAGATGATTATTTCAGTTGTATATGCGAGTAATGCAAAGGAGGATAGAAAATTATTATTGACCTCCTAATCCGATAGCAATGGCCTAGTTTAATGAGGCCAGAGCCAACGCTAATTTAATATGGGCAGACTATTTGGGCTAGGATTATACATGGAGTAATAACTAGAAAAGGAGAGGAATCATCTGGTCCAGGCTAGACCGGGTATTATTCAATATAAAAGGTATGGACAAGTTTGGTGGATTAAAAGTTAAGCATTTAAACAGAACATGTTTAGATCATTATCCGATTTTGATGTCTTTTCAAAAGAGAAAAGAATCACAATGAATTTAAATTTCAAAGCATGTGGAAAATGCATAAAGACTTCGACAAAATTATCAAAGACACATGGGATAACCGGCTAGGGGTAATCCCATGCAAATTTTGACAATAAAACTGCATAGTCTACAATTTGCACTAGGAGCATGAAATAAAGAATCATTCAAAAATATCACTAAAAAGATAAAGAAGCAAAAGATGAAGTAGCTACTTTAAAGCACAGTTTGAGAAAACACAAGATGAAATCGAGAGTAGAAGTTAGCAAAGCAAAATCGGAACTAAGACTTAGGTTGCACATGGAAGAGGTCTACTAGAAACAAATGGCCAAGATCAAATGGCTAAAGGATGGTGATAAAAACACAAAGTTCTTCAATATCATGGCAAAAATCAAACTGCTAAAGCAAAAAATAAAATGTATAAAATCAATTAATGGAGGTTGAGTGGAAAAAAAAAGATGTAAAAATTAAAATATAAGAATATTTTAAGAGTCACCTATACAGAAGTATTAACCGAAAAGGAAATACATTAATGAGAGTCATTGAAAAGAAAATTTCAGCAGAAGATAATGAAATATTAGAAAAGATCCCAAGTGAAGAATAAATTAAAGAGGATGTGCTTGATATGAACAAAGATAGTACTGCAGGACTGGATAGATGAAACAATAAATTCTACCAACATTGTTGGAACTTCATAAAAAAAGAGGTGGTCACAGCTATTACATGAATTTTTGCAGGAGTAGAAATTACAAAAACTTGGGCAAGCTCATTTATTGTTTTAATTCCAAAAAAAAAAAAACTCACAAAAATGTGAGGATTACAAGCCGATAAGTCTATGCAATTCCATTTATAAGATTCTATCTAAACTTCTACATAATAGGATTAGCAGACTTCTTCGTTCCATCATTTCTACGAAACAAGCTGGTTTTGTTCAGGATAGGTTAATGATGAAAAATATTAACATATCCTCCAAATTGATGAGAGAATTAGGAGTTAAAACTATGGGGCATAATGTAATTCTAAAGCTTGATCTATCAAAGACATTTGATAGGGTTGAATGTGATACCACCTTATGTCATGTGATGAGGAAGATGGACTTCTCAGAGTTCTGAATAGATTTGATGTTTAGATGTGTCTACAGTGCATGGATAAAAATTTTAATAAATGATCAAGTAGGAGGTGAATTTATACCAGTAAGAGGTTTAAAGCAATGAGACCCTCTCTCACTTTCCTTATTTAATATTTATCTAGAACTATTAATTATTAACTTAAAAGAGGAAATGAGAATGAGTAATATCGTAACTTACAAGCAGCCTAAAAATACACCTAATGTGAGCTGCCTGGCATATGCAGATGATGCGTTCATCTTCACTAATGTTAGTAGCTCATCCATGAAAAATTTGATGAGGCTTCTCCAAGTACGAGAAGAAGAAACAGGACAAATACTTAACAAGAATAAATATCAATTAATGATATCAAAGAAAATATCAAACAAAATAGCCCTTAAAATTATAAGAATAACAGAATTTGCCCAAAAAGAAGAGACAATAATGTATCTAGGGCGCACAATCTACGAAAGAAGGCTTAGGGAGGAATATTTATCATTTCTGGCGGAAAAATTAAGAACAAAGATTACTGGTTGGAAAGAAGATCTATTAAGCATAGTAGGAAAAATCAAGCTAATTACACATATCCTACACGGCACACTAGCACATATACTAATGATTGTGCATCCATCAAAATCGGTCATTAAAAAACTAGATAAAGAAATATCTAACTTTTTATGCGGTAAAAATGAAGGAATAAATAAACTACACTGAAAAATATGAGAAGATTTATGTTTCCCTAAAGAAGAGGTGGACTTAGGTTTTTCAAATCTAAATAATCTATCTAAAGCTTGGGCCTGTGAGAATTGGTGGAGGATAAAAAAAAACAGTTGTCATTTAGCAAGGTATGTAAGAGTCATATACTGTCAGAGGAACAAGGCACTCAAAGATCCAAAAAATATATCAAAAAACTGGAAGCTAATGAGAAAACAGCTAGAGCTAATTGAAAACCATATATCATGAAGTAATAATGATAGGAAATTAACTTTAAATGCACAATGATATTTTACCATAAAGAGTACAAAATTTTTAGTTAGAAAAAAAAGGCCACCACAAGAGATTTTTAAATGAATATGAACGAAAGAAATACCCCACAAGATTAGCGTATTTTGTGGAGGTTTCTTAAAGATACTATCCTGGTGGATGAAAACATATAAAAGAAAGGAGTAAGGTTAGCATCTAGATGTGAATATTATTTAATTAACACAAAAATAATGGATCACCTTTCTCTAAGGATAGGATAGCGACAGAGGTATAGAATAAATTAAAATCAGACGCGGACTTGAGAACAAATACTTTAACATTGAAGAGCATGTTAAAAAACTATAGGCAAAAGCCTACAAATAACAAAATCCTTAAATGGATAAAAAATTGCATCCCACATATAGCAATTTGGTGCATCTGGAAAGCGAGAAACAAAAGCAGGTATGAGGGCTCACCGATAAATGTCAAAAAAATATTAGAAGAGATAAAGAGAGAAAGTGATTTCATTTCTACTTGCAATCCGATAAGGGTTAGTTACATGGATACGGATGAAAAAAGAAAAAACAAACATGGAGTCTAGTGACAAAGAAAGGAAAACAGCCAGTTATATTTAACCTGACTTGAAATAAGCCCCCCCAAGATGTGCTAGTTCTAAATATGGATGAAAATTTTAATAGAAACTTGGGAGCAGCAGGAGGAGAAGAAGTTATAAGAAACAAGAAAGGTGAGGTAATGAAAGTTTTTACAATGAGAGGAGTAACCACTTCGGCTCTGCAAGCAGAGAGCATGGCCTTGCTTAAAGGCCTACAAATCTATAAAGAATCTAGCCTTCAAAATATTTGTGTTCAAGTAGATTCAAGCATATTAGTTGATCTAGTTAAAAGCAAAATAGAATTGTGGAGGCTTGAGAGAACTATAGAAAAAATCAAAGAACTATTAAAAGAATTGAATGGAGATATTGAACATATATTTAGAGAGGCAAATGCCATGGCCGATAAGTTAGCGGAAGAAGGTATTAGAAAAGGATTCCAAGAATTTTCAGAGATTAATATTCCGGATAAATTTAAGGATTTAGTAAAACTAGATAGGATAAGATTCCCGTATATTAGAATACAGAAAATGAATCAAAACTAGAAATATAGAAATTAATGGTAAGAGGATAATACGTGCTGCCCTAGTCCTGAAGGATGATTTTTGTATGCTAGTTTATGAATAAAATGCTAATTTCACTTGCTGTCACCATACAAGTTTTTTTTCTGGTGGTTTGAATTTTGTTTTTTCATATCTTATAGCTGTAGAATGTTAAAAGATCAAAAAAGATAAATAGACAAAAGAATGCTTCTATTATGATGGTTTACAATGGGTTAAGACACGCAGAAAAGATTAAAGCAAACTGCCTGGACAGAAGATTGAAGCGGATGCCTGTTTTATGTTTTCTATTTTTTTTGGATTTGCCAGTTATATGTAATAAAGATTAACAATGTGTAAAAGAGAGGGGGAAGAGAAAAAAGGCACAGAAAATATATAAGATTGAACATAGGTTATCTTCTATTTTTAGTTCACAGGTAAGTAGCAAAAAAATCATTAAGGGAAGAGGCAAAAGGGGAAGAGGCGAGTAAAGCTGAAGATGGATGCCTTGAGCGCGAAGCAATCATGTGCGTGGTGCTAGAAGGGGCCTGCTGTCCGTTGCTGCTGTTTACATATTTCTATTTTTCTGTCTCACTTATTAAACGAGATTGATGATGTGTTAAGAGGATGGGGAAAGGGGGAAAGGGGGAAAGAGGGTAGGAATAAAGCATATGCAATATGACCTTGGTAAGTTTTGATTCATTTGTGCTAATTAAAAGCAAACAAGGCAATAAGGAGGTAGTAGAAAAAACTATGGAGAGGCAAGAATGAAAGCTAAGAATGCATTTAATGGGGAAAATGATTAAACTTTTTTATCATAATTATAACACAGAAAAATATATGGATAAAACATGTAAAATTTATAATTAATTGAATAAAACCTAGATTTAAATTGCAAATAAAAAGAACCTTATAGGGATTTATAGAAGAGAAAGGGTGTAAATGATTACAGGTAGCAAGTAAGTAGTTTGTAAAAATAATATTCATCTGCCAAAAGAGAAGGTTTATATATTAATAAAACAAACTTTCCAATATATATATATATATAGTTAAAATTTTAAACTCAAATATATCTGAAAACATAAAAATAAAATATTATTGGTAATACTCATCATAATAAACCTTCAAAATTCTAAAAAACAAATAAAATATATTCATAGATCTTCCTCAAATTTTAAATCCACAAATTATAAAATACAAAAAATATATATACTCAAAAGTCATCTTTTTATCTTTATCAATCAAGCAAGAGTAAAAAAATATTTAGAACTTGTGTTGATGTTTTACTTTAGCATGCTTTAGGCTCTTCTATAAACCTTAAGCTCCTTGATTCCACTAACTCTTGCAATATCATCCCATCGTAAATTATCACTCTCAAACACCAAAATCATCTTATACAATACATTCATAATTTCATTCTTCAAATCAATCATTCATTGTTATTACCTGTATCTCTCAAAAATATATAATCAATGATATGATGCTCATTGTATTTTTTCATCAAGACTCGACTATACTTAATGTACACCAAAATATTTTAGTATTGATATTTCCAATTATTTCTCTTCTTGCTATGAATCTGAAAAAAAAACATAATTATATATTATATTAAATAATAGTGTAAATACAAATTCAAATGCATATAATTATTTTAGTATTTTATATTCTCAAAAATACTCAATTTTATTTCACAATCCTATACACTACATATTAGATTGAAACCCAACAATACAAATTTTTACAAACTTATAGTACTAGATTCAAACATACTCCACTATTTAGTTGTATTTGATATAAATAAAATATTAATTTAACATTTCATATATTTTAACAAAGAAAAATATAATAATTTTAATATACTAATCAACTAAACTAAATAACAAATCTAGAGATTTAGTCTTCCTTATTCAAATGACAAACATATTACCAAAAAAGTTTTTAATATACATGTACAAATCTAGTTGTAATATAATTATATCTTGTTCATCTTTATATTTCATTAATTTCATCATGCATTTATATAAATCTTAAAAAAATTTTGAATCTATGTCTATTCCTAATCTTTTTGAATCATAATAATACTTTGAGTTCAAAAAATACTCAATCTAAATTTACAGGACAATAAAGTTGAACCTTTAATCTTATATCAATGATTTTTATGATTTCCATAGATTTTTCTTCACTCTCATTAAAGCTTTTAACAATTATTTCTTTTGTATTTTTCATCTCCACATAAATATAACTCATAAAAAATCTATTTTCATCATCCACCTAACAAAGAACGCGTATAAGAGAACCCAATACTATTAAATAAAATACTACAATGCTTTAAAAATGAGGCATGAAAATTAAATTAACTATTAATTTTTTATTTTTTTCTCTTTTGCTCATTTATTTCCCATCAAATTTTAATTTGTAAACATATTCCTCAAATTATTTTTTTATTCATTGATATGAGATAATATAATAAATATCATTATAAATTAAGTATGTGCATGCCTCAATAACTTCCTTTGCTGATTAGATCACATCATCATGTTAAGTAATCTCGCTTTGTTATAATTGTAGCTGGTTATTGTTTTCTCTATTATCTTCTTGATATGTGATAATTTTCTAATATCTTTTACAATCAAAATAATATAATGTGCAGCACATAATATCTAATATAAATATGGCCTTTTAATTCTAACAACCATTACATATAAGTTAAAGTTGAAAATATATCATAAATAAATTAATATAAATAATTATTTCGATAAATAATTAAAAATTTCAAAGTAAATTATAAATATTTTTGCAATCACATAATTTAAAGTATTATATGCTATAACTTGAACAATATTACTTCAATTTTTTTATATAATTGTCAAGTAATTCAAATAATTTATCTCTCATCTTAATTATAAAAAAAATATCAATAAATTTTATAAACATAATCACTTTTGAAGAATTCGTCATGAAATTTAATATCATTTCCTTCTTACTAATCGATTCATCCAACATAATTAAATATCTATTTTATTTTCATTTTGTAAAAAGATTATATATCAAAATATCAAATCATTGTAAGAGTTAATTTTTTTAGATTAGTAACTCTTACATCATAAAAATAGAAAAACTTGATCCCTTATATCCTTATTGATATATCCTAATTGCCTCAAGTATTAGTTGCAGATCAACATAGTTTACCATGTTAAATAAAAATGTAACATCATACATCTATCTATAAAATAGAATATTAACTCTCTCTTTAATTTCTTTCATGTAAGCATTGTTAAGAATAATTTAAATATTTTTCTTATTTTGAACAATCATTTCTGAATTTGAAATAAATAAATAATCTATAATACATTTTTATCTTGATCTCTTTAAGTCATTACTATTGTAACCACTTTTCCCTACATTATTATCACCATTATAAATACTTGATGATTCCATTTTACTAATAACCTCTACCTTCTCATCATCTTAATCTTAGAATCTAAATAACCTCTACATTCTCAAAACTCTATTGATTTTTTAGTTTTTTTGCTAACATATACTCTTTCAAATATTTCCTAAAATATTTGAAATATCTTTTATACTTATTTATATTTATAAATCTTCCAACAATATATTAATTTTCTCTATAAATATTTCTTTTTATATTTTATCACAACAAATATTAATGAAAATATTTATATCTTTCATATTTAGTAGGCGACTATATTTGCATTTTAGATCTTTTCTTTCATTTGAGAAATTTACTTCAACTTAGAGATATTAAACAAATTGTGTTAACTAATATGGCCCAAATTTTAGTGGCACAATAGCGCCACTATTTCATGAGTCATGACAAACACGACACGAAATAGGTGCCCGTGTTGTGCCATGCCGACAACCATATTATAGTTCAACCTGACATGGACCAATGACATGCCTCTCTAAATTGGACATGCCAGATCCTATCAGGTCAGGCCTTCACTAGCACAATGTACCAACCACTAGCCACAACCCATTGGCTAGTGCATGTTGTTTTTGCTTTTTGATTGTGCCAACCCCATCCTCTAGCCACTACCCAATGGCAATGGACTATGCCAAGGCCCAACCCAGTGCCCACTACCCACTGCCCACTAAGAAATGGCAAAGGGCCCACTAACCATAGACCAATAGGCATGGCCGCACGAGCACAAGCAATGAGCACTAAAAAAACAACAATGGCATGTGTAAATCATTTTTAAATTAAAAGTTTAACCTTTAAAATTATATGTAAAATTTTATTTTATAGAAATATAAAAATAAAATTGCAGTGCACTACATTGTAATGTAAATTAAATATAATAAAATTCATAAGAATATAACTCAATAAATATATATACATGTTTTCATTTTCAAACATTGCAATATCATATGATAAATAATAATAAATTTAAAAAGTTTAAAAGTAAAAAAAATACATCAATAAAAATATAAAATAAAACACATTGCATATTAGTCCTCAAAGTGATTGAGTCTAATATTCACAATCACTATACAATCTATGTAAGTAGCATAGATCAAATGGTCATATATGATTCTAAAATTAGCATTAGCCTCAATATTCTCAATATCATTGCATAAGTTATTATCTACTAACAGCTCTTTCATTGTTTCATGAATACCAACTTTTTATACTTTCTAATCCTTCAAGCATGAAAATGATTCTATAATATTTGTTCATAAACTACATCTCATATATAATATAATATTTATAGTCATAAAAAAATAAACTTCAATATTATGCTAAACTAGGTACTAAACTTTAATAATCTACATCCCTTTTTAGGTGTGCCTAGCTCAGTACGGCGCCGAAACCCTATAATTTTATAAATTCAACCGACCCGAACCAGGCTGAACCAGCATGAACCCGAGCAATTTTTGGTTAATGGGCCCATGGTGGGCCTACCTACCAAAGAACTATGCTTTGCACGGCACCCCAGCCCAGTTGGGCCCGAAAAAAATGGGTCGGCCTAAGCTAGTCATTTTGACACATCTATGCTGGAGTTAATACTGAAGTCAATAGATCACATATCATCTTAAATAGTATGCGATAAATGAATTCATAAGATTTTCACTAACTTGATACATCTAAATTCTAATTATCATCATATAATACGATAGAGTAGTAATCAATCTCTAAGCACTAAGACATATCATGTTTATTTGAAGTACTTCATCATTTACCCCTTGTTAATTGAATAAAAAATATATTTCCAAATATGATATCCTTGTACATACTTAGAGTCTCGCTATAACAATTATACTTAATATCATAATATGTATACATATTAGCTAATTTTTCATTAATACAACCATCAAATCATTTTGCTTAGTTCATGCATATAAATATGTATCTTAATAAATTTTTTACATTTTTATTTTAATCTTATAATCCATATAGGTAACCAGCAATAAATAATTAAAATAAATGACTAAATTTTAAAATATTTGATTTTTATTTTAATAACTGACACTAAAATTAAGATATCCTCTATACATAATACATGCTAAACATACTAATAATATTGCATATGCATAAAAGAAAATAATAAGTGTCAAAATCTATATAGACAAACATTTTTCCTTCATATCAAAAAAAATCTTTAGAAATTTCAAAAAAAATTAATATCTCATAATCTGAATTGACAATAATAAATTTATTACTTTTACTATTAACATATTCAAATATCACATATTAGTAACCAATATATGACTCTAATATTAGATTGGTATAATTCTAATAATATATAATACTCAAATAAATTTTTTTTGGCATGACAAACATGGAGTATGGAAATCATGTTATCAAATATCAAATATCACAGATAATAAATGGTGAGGCATAAAAATAATGTATCATTGTGACTGATCTATATATCAAATATCACAGATAACACTATTATTTTTTCTAAGTTACTTAATTGCTGATTATTTTTTAATTTTAAATATTTTATTTTGTTATTCCTACTAATAGACTCAAAAATTCTATAATAGTCCGGTTAAAAAATTATAGTATATTAATTATTAATTACTTTTGGATCCATCGAAAATCTAATAGGAACACACGTGCTAGTAATTAATTTAATTATATCTTTCATTCCAAACTCATTATAGTGAATAAAAAAAAATGAATATACTTAAAGTTGATCCAACACCAATTTTAAATATTAGTCACTAAGTTGGGTTTATCTAAAATTAAATATATCATATTTTTTGATATATTAGTCAACATATCTCTTAAGTTGATTAGTGTTACTAATACTTCCAAATATATATATTTTTTATAATATATACACTATACTGAACTTTCTTTAATATCCCTAATATTTTTATTTTTTATTATCTTAAAATGAATCAAGACTATTAAATCTCATCTAGGTTTAGGTTTTTTTTAAACAAAAATATCAATATCATAAGTAAGAACCTAATTTCAATCTCAGACCATTCGATCGAGTTAACATTAATATCTATTTTTAAACCTAATTTATTTTTATTAAATTTACTTTTTGTGTGACTATGAAATTATACTAAAAATAAGAGAACTAGAAAATGAGAGATTTTTTTTATATTTAATTTTTTTAATTTATTTAGTAATCTAGATAAATTAAAGTAATTACAATTAAATAATAATATGTATCTTACTTTTTTTTGTACACATGATATAATTTGGATATGGCACCTCATATTCTCTTACTTAAATATCACTACCAGTAATAACATCAAAACAACCACCGCACTGACATTCCAATCCACAAAATTAAATTTATAAAAATAGATTAAAAAAAAAACAAACAATAGAGTACAATCTGACAAATAAATATGTATTTATAAGAATTTAAAGATTAGCTATGAAAAATAAATATATGAATTATGTATTTATAAAAAAATAATTTTATTTATTTATATTTATTAAGGACAAAAATTCAAAAATCATCAAATTTCTATCAATGAACCATTGAAACAATCTGACATCTCCCAAATAAGGACATTTTTATTTTTTTTCCCAGTAGAGAAACAATAAGCATTGTCCTTGTCAAGCCTTACTAAACATTTAAAACAACAACGTATTGACAGAGCAAACTATTTTTTAAAATGGCTCACTTAAAATCAATCATATGGCTCATGCGATGTGCCTAGCACGTGTATAATGCCTAGCATGACAATAGGCACAAATCATGCCATGAGCTAGCACAAAAATGATCTAGGCATAATTTTGAACAATGTCATATCAAACCTAGCACAGCTGAATCATGTCATGCCGTATGTCGTGTCTTGGGCACCTATCCTACGGACCCACTTGACACCTCTACTTCAACTTGAATTATATTATTAATTTTTTCAGTTGCTAAAACATATACATATATAAAGAAATGTGATGAGTCAATTGGTAGAGTGTCTTTTGAAGAGACTGATTACTAGGGGTGGGGGTTGGGGTGGCCGGTATGGTTGTTGTTGTGGGAGTGGGGTGACATGAAAGTTTATATAAATGAGTAGTGCAGGTGTGGGAAGATTAAGAGGGCAAAGTTATTTATGAGATGAAGACTAGTATAGATTAAGGGGGGTCAAAAAGTAGTGGGTGACAAAAGTAATAATATGTGCATTAATAAGGGAGTCCCTTTTCAAGAGTGTATTGGGAGGGTCTTTAGTGATATAGAATGTGTGGGAAAAGGCATGCCTGAGACAAGGATATTCTAGCATTCTTGAGCAAAAATATGATGGCACCTCATATTCCTTTGACAAATCCTCGCACATCTTCTAAGGCAAATCAATTTTGCATGGTCATCATGATGCTTGGACATTAAACACGCCTTTAATAACCATAAGTGATATACAATGATGACATTCTAATTAAAAAAATAATCAATTTTTATATATTTTAATTAAAATTATTCCTACATACCTAGTTTCAAACAAATAATTTAGAATATTTTAAAAATTTTCTGAATATTAAAATAAAATATTCCGAAAATATAATTTTTTTTTTCTCATTTAAGATATAATTTAGATATTCTATTTGATTTTAATATGATGGAGTACTAGTTAATTCACTATTTTATTTGAGTATAAATTTATCTAAATATATTAATTTCTCAATTGATTCTATCACATATATAATAATAATAATAATAAAATTAAACTAGATAATATTGACCAAATTAAATATCATTTATGTGATTAATATAATTAATTAATTTTTAAATTATTAAATAAACATAATTTCTATGATTCGCATTTAAGTGAATACTACATCATAATGTGAGACATTATAGGCATAATCAAATAGAGATGTACTCAAATTATATTTAAACTCTAATAATTATAAAAAGAATATTAACTTTAATGTTTTATACTTTTTGTTGGAGTCAATTTTGTCTCATAAAAAAATAAATTATGATAAATTATTTTTTGATTTAATGTAGAGATAAAGTATAAAACTATGACATCAATTACTTATAAACTTGAATAAATTAATAACTTCTTTGATGAAAAAGGTCTATCAATTTAGAGATCAATGATATTTTACTATGACAATTAAGCAACTATGTGTATTGATGTCAGTAAAATCTTTCACAAGCAAATAATACATATTAAAATAATTGTCAATTCAAATGAATGTTGTTAAAATAAATCAGAGGCCGAATTTGGTCCATTTTTTTGACACTCATCCAAGCAATCATGACATGCACGAAATGACACATTGTAGAACAATTCCAAAAAAAGACTTCCCAACAAGGCCGGTTGGCCTACCAACTACTCGGGTCATGCCAAGCCATGCCAAACCCACCACGACCACACACTGAGTAAGCCTCAAACTCAAGCTAGCCTTGGTCATGTCCAGGCAAACCTGGTTCATTCTAAGATAGCCAATATGAGATTTAGGCTGGTCTAGGTCAGCTAGAAATAGGCCAGCGTGCCATGCCACAACTTTTGTAGCATGCAGGCCAAAAACCCTAGGTTGACAAAACCTAAGCTATGTCACAGGCTAGCCCATGCCTATTTCAAACATGATTCTGGTAATATCAGAGCAAGCCACCAAACATATTCGACACCTCTAGTAAAAAATTAAAAAAAATATTAAGATATAAAATCATAACACCCCTCATAAAATTAATACTTACTAGTATAGAACTTCAAGCTTGGAGAGAAAAAAATTGAGACATCTTCAAGACCTTGCTAAAAATAACCTCAAAATAATTTAGCAAATAAAATCATACTCAGTGTACAAAGTGATCACTTAGTATATGATTTATAAATAGTTATTTAAGGCACGAGTTACATTAAAATGCAAAAAAAATTTAAGACTAAGGCACGAGACACAATTAGGACACATGTTTTTTTATGAGACACATTCAACTTGACATATAAAAATTATATATTTCACTAAATATCATATGGAATTTTTATCTATTAATAAAATATAATTAAGTAAAATATATGAAATATAAATAATAGATATTATTAATATTTCTCATTATCATAAACATTATAAAATTAAAAAATTAAATTTTAATAATCCAACATGCATAATTTAAAATTCAGATTTTAAATATATTATATTAACCATAAAAATAAAATATTATTAGTATTTCTCATTATTTTATTTAATAATGGAATAGGATTAAATAGGAATGACAATGCAGACGACCTTTGCAGTGAGACTCATCAAAAATCACAAGAAAAGTTTGAGTTCCTAAATAAAAATAGTATAATTTAGATTTCTTTTTCATCTGAGATTTTAAATGCGAAGAATAATAATGGTGCTTACATAGGATTTGCTTGAATTAGAAATGGATTCGGGAATGGGAACTGAAGCACGACCTAAACCACTTAATTGCTGCGAGGGTGTAGCTGACTGAGAAACAGCTGGATGTATTGCAGGAACACTCGTGACACTGCTGTCCTGCTGCAGCATGGTGATAGGCGAAGGAGATGATGTGGTATGAGTAACAGAGGCAGGAGAAGATGAAGATGTGAGAGACTGGAAGTGGGAAAAGTGAGGTTGGGTTTGATGGGGAAGGGGGATTGTAGTAGGGTTGCAATTGGGGCTAAGAGTGACGGTCGAGCCAGTGGCAGGAAAACTGGCGGAGATAGGCTGTTCCGTATCTTGGGAAAGCTGGGGTGCTTGTGCTGGTACCGAATCACAAAGCATCGAGGTGACATTCATTGAAGATGATTCCAACGAAGGGGACGTTCGTTGATCCATTGGAGACGTGAGAATTGCCCAGGTTCCAGTTCAACGGAAGCTGATTGAGATTGTATGGGAGGGAAAATTAATTAGTATAGTAAAATTATGATAAGGAGTCCTAAGTTAAAATATTTAAAAAAAAAAAAAAGTTGCATTACAATATCATTCTGCAGTTAGATCTTAAAAAATTTCTTAACTATCACTTATACAAGATTGAAAACTTTAATATTGTGATAACTAGGGATCCCCAAAAAAAACGTGGCCCGAGGCCAGCCAAGGGACAAGCCCGGCCCGACGAGCTAAAGTCAGACCCAGCCAGATGGGGCCATTCCTGGCCCAAGACGTTTTTTTTACAAAGGGGTGGGACTACGGGCTTAATTTTAGGCCCGTCCGGCCCAGCGTGCTAGGCCAGTTCATGGGCTTTTTGGCCCCGCCCAGATGCCCACTCAAGAAGCTAATAGCCCAACCCCTCCACTTATATAATTAGGTTTCTTATCTAAATTGTATTCAAAGTTAAATAAAAAATAAAAAATAATCTTGAAAACAATTCAAATAAAAAATACTACATTTAAAAATATATTCATTTGGAAATATATGAAAAATTTACGACACTACAAAATAAGTACATTCAAACTAAGTTATCACTTACTTATTTGTCAATCATTTATACTTTAAAACATGAGAAAATAAAATATAATATATATTTAATGAAATATTTTAATAACTATTTTCTAGTGATGGGGAATTATTATTGATCAATTCATGTATTGATAAATTTAAGCTTTTTATATCAGTCACTAGTGTAGCTTCTCGAACATGATCGTGCAATCTTTTGTCTACTGAATTCTAATCTTTTAAAAATATTATTGTTTCGATTGCTTCCGGTGATAAATTATATCACTTTTTGTTAATCACTCTTCTACCTCCATTAAAAGCAACTTCCAAGACGACTATACTCACATGTGTAGTTAATACATCACGTGCAATAATATATAATATAGGATATTTATTTGTTGTTTTTTCAACCATTTTAAAATTTCAAAATCTTCATTGCCTACATATAAAATTGTTTCTACACAAAGATATCTATTTATATCGGTTGTATTATTATGAGAACTTGTTGTTGCCATTTTTCTACTTCTAAACTAAACATTTTTAAAGGGCTTTTTATAAAAATATGGGAGCTTGTCGTGGATGATGATTTTATTAAATTAATATTATTTCCATATTTTTCTGTATAAATGTTATATAAAATATATAATACGAATTTACTTTATTTTAATTTCTTCAATTTTTTATTTGATCTTCATTGTAATAAAATTACAACCATTCATTTAGAGCATCAAATTTTAATCTATGGCCCACAATTAAACCAATATAATAAATCAACGGTATTTCTCCCCAATATTTTTTAAATCTTTTCTATCATTGCAAAAAATGTATCGTTACTAATTTCATAGCTAAAATAATTTTGTATTGCCATATAAATACTAGTTATTTGCATAATGCCCTATGTGAAGTTGGATAATATACATACAAAAAATATATGTTGAAACATCAAATTTTTCAAAAAGATCTTGTAAAATATCCGCAATGTGTCAATCATAATCATTTAATATATCACATTTATATCATTATTATTATTAGATTATTGCATTTTGTATAATTGTATTGGCTTTTTAAATTTTATAATATTTGTAAAAACTTATAAGTATAATTCCATCTAATTGGTATGTCTAAACTTATATTTTTTTTCTTTTCATATTTGCAATTTACAAGCAATCATAAAATAGTTCATGATTTACTTAGGAATATTTAATATTATATACAATGTCCTCTAATTTTTCTAATGTAACCATCAGCTTGATTTAATCCATCAGTTACAATTAAATTTAAAAACACGTGCACAGCAACGTATGTGAAATAATTTTGCATGATCCTCTTTATTTGGCAAAACCTTTTTAATCTTTGCATGTTGTATCATCATTAAAAGTATTGTCTATTTTATTATTAATATTTTTTCATGAAAACCTAAATTTATAATTCATCATTTATTAAAGTTGCAATATTTTTATGACTATGTAGAGCATTTATTATTATTTTAACATTTATTCATTATCTATATAATGAGCAATAATACATAAATAGTCTCTATACATTACATATATCCAAATATCAGATGTTAAACAATTTTTTCATTCAAAATTTGCAAATTTTTTTATAAAAATTCTCTCTATTTGAAATTTTTCATAATATCTCTTTTAACAATATTTCCAAACCAATATTTGAATTGAATAATAATCCAATGTTTGAATTATTTCTAAATCTTCATGAGTTTCCATTATATTAAAAGGTTTATTCAACTTTTATTATGCAATCAATCACTCCTCCATGTCAAGAAGACTCAACATAAGATTTTTTTTTTTAATTTCCAAATTTATCTTTACCTAATCACATATAATTTCTAATATCTACAATATGCTTAGATTTATACTATTCATTATTTCCTTTTAGATGACTTGTGCCCGAATTTTATTCACCACTAAGAAGTGTTGCTGCAAATTTTACATTTTGTTTTTATTTATTATTTAATATTTTCTAAAATTATTTATATTCTATCAAAAAATTCCATATACTTAAACTAAATTTTTACTTGATGATGCCATGAACTAGAAGATGAAGCACATGCACTATCCATATTAGAATTATCAATAAAATACTATACAAAAAAATGAATAAAAATAAAATGTAATAAACAAAAAAAAGAAATTTAAAGGTGGAGAAATATTACTCAAATGGATGATCGAAGTTGAATTCTTTAAAATACAAATTATTAGAGTTATCAATGCTTATTTTACAAGTTACACCACCGATAATACCATGGTAATATAAAGTAGTGAAGAATGATGGAGAAAATTGAAGTATTAAAGATTGTAAGAGAAAATTGAGTAACTTTGATAGAGAAATGAGAAATTAAAAAGACTAATTTGACGAAAATGATATTCAAAATGTGTAGTATTTATAGAGAAAAAAAATAAATGAAAAAAAAAATTGAGTAATTCCTACTACTTTCCTTTTGAGTCTCAAAACTAGTAATTTTATCGATTATATGTCACATATATAATGATAAAAAGTCATATTGATGCTTGTTATCCCTAATGTGCATCAGCATTAGATACTAAACAAAATAATCTAAAGGATGAGGAGAACAATTTGTTGATCTTTTAAATTATTCTAGTGATAAAAAAGATCATCATAAATATTATGATATTGTAGAATGTGCATATATAGTTTGATGTGTCATATCCACACTATAGAGGTGATAATTAGAAGCATACTAATTTTTTTTCAGTCATAGAGATACCAAATATAAGTGAGTGATTGATAGAGGTAACATAATGATATGGTTTCTAAGGATGCTGTCAAATTATTAAATCATAAAGAAGAACCACATCTAAATCCTTTTAGATAACATGAATGAATGATCATTTTGCCTATCAATCATCAAATTCTAGTATCTATTTTGATGGTTGATTATAAGGATGCAATCAATTATGATGTGCTAACATTTTAGATTATCAGTGACTTAATGATTTAATGTCATTAAATTAGTAAGATAATGTCCATTCTTTTAAGTATATGAATAAAAATATTATTTTGTGACCTACTAAGCCAAAGTAAAGAACATGAACTCTAGAGAGAGATTATTGAAAACATGGATATTATTCTACCTTACCAACATACTTTGACCGTAGTTGTTTACAAAAAGACGCTAGTAAAAGTACACCCACATACATCAATTGCAATAATCCACGAAGATAGAGAATATCTTGGATGGTGAGTCATGACTTTTAGAAATGATAATTTGGTGTCGATTCCTTTCATGATCATCCTAATTCTGATGCTACCTAAATAATGGAGGGTGGTTCATCATTGTAACTTTCATTATTGGATTATTATATTCATTGACTCGTTGGAGCTAGATAGGATAGGAAGCCCAAGTCCAATGCCAATCATAATAATAGTAATTATTAATTATTATTTAATTATATTTTGGATATGTCTATTGGATTTTGAGATGTGTATGTTGGGTTTGGATGCGATGTTGATTTTTGAGATGTGTATATTCAATTTTAAAATGTATCTATTAGTACCTAAAAATAGCAACCTATGATATTAGGGTGGAGGATTTTGAAAATGATTTGAAAATTAGTTTTCTTCTTATTTTCTTTATTTTTAGTAAATTATTAATATTTTGGAGCTGAGCTACATCACCTATCAACTAAAAAGAGGTACAAATATTATTTTACTTTGATAGAAAATATAATCCAATGCAAAATTATTATATCTAATATTGTTGAAACACAAACTCTAATAGAATAAAGATCATTAAAATTTGCTACCATAAATTTATTATATCTCATTGTGCCCAGACGAAGGATACCCACGACATAAAAAAAATATATGAATTAAAATTGTGATAATTATATATATAAGACATTGTTTCTGATTTCTCTTTCATGATTGAATAAAACGTGTTGTGATTAATTACTAAATTAAAAAAAATTCAAGATGAATTATTATTATAATTTACATTCACATATGAAAATTTTATGGATGATTAAATGAAGGCCACAAGTAGAGGTGTCAACCGGGCCGGGCCGGCCCGGCATGTTAAAAAACCGTGCTCGAGCCCATGCCGTGCCCGGATTTGGCACGAGCCGTGCCGTGCCGTGCCTGGCCCGGCACGCCTCGGCCAGTGGCACGGCACGCCGGCACGGGTTCTTCCAGTGTCGGTTTCACGCGGCCACGCGTGGGCGTGACCCGGCCCCTCCGAAAAAAAGACCGCGGGTCGGGTCTGATTTGATCCCGACCCGCGGTCCCGACTCCCGATCCAATCCCAACGGGAAAAAAAAAAATTTTTCAATAGTTTTAATTTCATCCGTTGGATTCGCCTCTAATGGCTAGGGGGCAGAATCCGATGGTCCTCGTGATTCTGCCCTCTAAATAATTATTAAAAATTTAATAAAATATAAAAAAATATATTTTTTTATAAAAAATTAATATCTTTAATCTATAAATTCTATTCCCCTCCCTATAATATTTATGTTTTTCAAAAACATATATCCCCTCAAAACTCACTTTCTCTCACATAAACCGTGCATCTCTCTCTCGGGCCTTGGGAATTTGCTTTCGGCTTGGATTTTCGTGAAACTCGACTTGAGTTTTGAATATTAGAGCTTGCTGCGGTGCATCGTGCACGTGACCGACCTCACTGTTTTTACCTGGTAATTTATTTTATGCTTTTTTACTTTCTCTTTCTATAGTTTCTCTCTCTAGAAAAAAATTAGGAAAAAATAAAAATCATAAAAAATGACAAATACACCTGACACGTATTTAAATTTGGAAAATGAAATATTACACAGAGGTCTGAGGCTGCTGAAACTTTGGTTTCTCCAGTCGTCTCAACCTAAAGTTATAAAAAAACAAAAAAAACTAGGAGGACTTCTATAGTTTGGACTCATTTAAATCATAACACAAAAAATAAGGGGTGAGGAAACAAGAAATGACACAGTGTAAATTGTATGAGACTATTAACATGCAAGAGTTCATTTGAGACTGGGCACTTTAATAGGCATGCCGAATTATGCACCAAAAAACATGGACCCTTAGATCCTAGGCAAACCCAACTTTGTACTACATTTTTGAGACTGGATCGAGTTCAGTCTCAAAGTTTACTCCTTCTTATACTCCAACGAGTGGGTAGGGACGGCATGGCCAGGCCCATCACATTGATGGGTCTTCCGATCAGTTTTCGGAAGATCCAAGGGTAGTGCGTATCATGCAGACTTATTTTCAGTCTTCTTATTGTAGGATTCCTAGGTTCACATCTAGGAATGACATACTAAAGATATGTAAGTTAGAAAAACAAAAAATAATTAAAAAATTTATGGCATATAGTGGAGTGGTGTCGTGACGTCCGATATATGGACAAGTCACGATGATTCTTCTTATGCATGTCTCACGAGTCACTATGTAGATTCTAACTGGATAATCAATAAAAAAATTTTAGGATTCACTGAGATTCTTCATCCTCATGATGGTCCGGCCATTTTTGAGTGTATGATGAAAATCTTTAGGGAATATAAAATTCAAAATAAAATTTTTAGTGTCACATTCGATAACGCTTCTAATAATGGAGTAGCGATCAATATGTTTGTTAGGAATATTAGAGACGCACAATTAGGAGAGATCTTTCATGTCAGATGCATGTGTCACGTGATTAACCTGATTGTTCAAGCGGGTATGAAGGTGTGTTCCCTTGCGTTGGATAATATACGCAATGTACTAAAATATATTCGTACTCCTCGCAGACAACAAGAGTTTGGTAGTATCTGTTTGTCTGCGAATCTTAAGAAGAAGAAATTCCAATCGGATGTGAGACATCATTGGAATTACACGTACCTGATGTTGGAATCATGTGTTGGATACGCACACGTGATATCCGACTACGTCAATAGTAAGAATGACGAACTTATTATTGAGGACACTGACTGGGCTTATACGCACACGTGATATCCGATATTTTATGACACGACGAACATGTGTTTGTCGGTTTATACGCCCACCACTTGCATTGCACTCCGGTGCATATGCAACATTAGTAGCATGTTTAGGAAGTATCGAGCTGACCCGACGCTTAGCCATATGGTTGTAGAGATGGAGACCAAGTACTTGAAAACTGGTCCACCGTTCCATCTATTTATTGCCTCGCTGCATGCATGGGCCCTAGGGTTAAGGTGGAAGGGGTAGAAAACACCATGACTTTCATTTCCTTGTGCATGAACATGGAAGAGCCACCTGAAGGGTTCATTCACGAGAAGTTGACTGACTGTTCACATACTACGATACTAGGTATGGTGGTGATGGTAGTGAGACTGTGATTACGGACATTGATACCTTGTTCGGAGATGACGATTTTTCCATTCAGCTAGCGATGGGGGAAACGTAGGGGTGGACCATCACATAGGAGCGAGTTGTCTCGGTACTTAGATACCGATTACTGCTCAATCTTATCACATTTTGATACTAAAAATCTTGATTTATTACAGTGGTGGAAATCATATGAGTCCACCTTTCCCATGCCATCTAGGATGGCACGGGATCTACTGACTCCTCCGGTGTCGAGCGTAGCATCGGAGTCTGCTTTTTCTATTGCAGTGAACGTGATTTCTGATAGGAGATCGAGATTACGTCTAGATATGGTTGACGCCTTGGCTTGTTTGAAGGATTGGGATGAATCGAGGTTTAGCATCCTTGATCGTGCTGGAGCTGGGACTGGGACAGGCACAGCAGTC
This sequence comes from Sapria himalayana, assembly GCA_029783825.1. Lineage (NCBI taxonomy): Eukaryota > Viridiplantae > Streptophyta > Magnoliopsida > Malpighiales > Rafflesiaceae > Sapria > Sapria himalayana. Next base: position 405,832 of record JAREIK010003706.1, read on the forward strand.
GTATCCACATCCACTACGATGGCGAAGGAGTTGATTACCGATGATGATGATCAATATGATACTGATCTTGATGTTGCGGCTGATGATTCTCATTATATGCCGATTGACGATTTATGATGATGTGCTATTTTTTGTTTTCGATGTTTTTTTATTGATTGTATTTGTATGCTTTGTTTGTACGTTGTGTTGAAACTGATACTTGTTTTGTTCGGACCTTCGGTTTCAAATGGATGATTGGTAATTTTTTATTTGTGTTGTTTAATTTTTTTTTAATTTTTATTTTTACTAACATAACATATTGATTCATTTTTTTTACGATTTAAATTTTATTTTAAAAATTAATATATTTAGTATATAATTAATAAATATAATAAAATTTAACTAATTAGAATTTGATAAAAAAAAATTTCTAAACTTTGTTTTTTTATTTAATTTTTATTTTTAACATTTTTAAAATATTTATATTTAATTTAATACTGTACACTTAAGAATTACAATATATAAAATATTAAAAAAAAAAAATTTCTGCCTCTAGGTCTAGAGTCTTGGGTATGCCTCTGCCCCGGCCTGTATGGCCAGGCCGAGCCCGAGCGAGCCCCGCACGGCACGGCCTTCCGTGCCTACGGGCCGCGCCGGGCCCGGCTTTTTTTAAACGGCCCGGCACGGTAGCACGAACGTGCCCTAAAAAAACGGGCCGGCCCGGCCCGTTTGACACCTCTAGCCACAAGATTGATTATATGGTATATTGTTTTTTTTTTATTCCCATGTTTTGTGTATATGAAATTCATGCACTAGAATGAAGGAATAGAAAATATTAATTTTATATGTTGCATTTTAGTTATTTTATTTTATTTTATGCAAGTGCATATTAAATGAGGTAGATGAGTGTTTCTAGCATAAAAATAAGCTTCAACATTGTGCCACACACACACACACACACACATATTCATGATTCATTAGTGGAATATTTTGAATCATTTCAATTAACAAATATTATTAAGCTTTTCATGTAAAATTACTAGAGACCATAACAATAAATTTATAATTCATTATAATTTATAAAAGAAAGATTAATCCCAACATCAAAAAAATCAAACTAAAACAATAATAATGAGCAACAATACAATACAAAATAATGGTAGTGGTTGTAGTGGTCATATATTCCAATAGTAAAATAATTAATGAGTTACCAATGACAAAAACTACAAGTGGAAATAAGCCACCAACCTAGGGCCAAATTGATAGAATAAAAAAAATCAACAACTAGAATGGAATCCATAAAAAAACTTAAATTATTTGTTATTTTCAATATATATATTAACATACTAAACTGTCTTATATTCTTCACAACAATTATATATATATATATATGTGTGTGTGTGTGTGTGTGTGTGTTATTCTTCTCACATTTCATTATATTAAGAATATGCAAGGCCTCGATAAATTTTTCATAGATTACAAAAGCTCACAATTTATTATGTTTTCTAATTCTTATTTTTGTTGGCTCCTCACCCCTACTCCCCTCCAAACAAAACCAATATTATCCCTTGGTCCATATATGGGCCACAGGACCCTGGGCCACAGGACCCTGGGCCCTAGGGTTGGAGAAAGTAAGGCCACCATTCCAATCACATGATAAGTGATCTAGTAAGTATCTTGGAAAAACATATCCATCATTCTTAAGGATTAAACTCATGTCCACATAATTAGAGCATATATTCTCTTTTGCCGATATTCAAACTACTATGTAGTTGGTTCATAATTCTCATTTGACTTGTAAACTAATAGAATATTAAGCAAGCATTTTTGTACTTCCTCTAGGGTAATTTTATCTTATAGAAAATGATGTGATATATAGATGAATCTAGATTAGTGCAAAGGTAGAGCATAGATACCTATAAACTATCACATGCAAATTTCTTTGGATTAATTACTTGCTCTTAAAGATAGTGTAACGACCTGTACCAAATAATATAAGTTTTAAATATGTTTGACTAAGTTTGAAAAACAAAATTATAGGTGGGGCCATGTTAACTTTTTAAATAATTAATAATTTTAGGTTGACTAAAATACCATTTCTTAGGTCTCATCGATACAAGTTCATAGATAGGTTGAGCGTCAAAATTCAATTTACAAATAAAAAACTATGACTTTGTATAGTTCAAATGATAGTATTTTATCAGTGTCCATGAATATTCTTAGTTTTTACCTAAAAACGGCATTAGTCTCTATATAAACCTAGTTTTACATGCCAAATAAAATCATAGCCCCGAAATATTCATTCTTGGCTCAAAACCCCAAAAAAAAAAATTCTCCGAGACCCATGGACTTGAACAGGGTCGTTTTGAATAATTTTCAAGCCAATTAGGTTTAGTTGTAATTTACCTTTCTCTGACCTTTCAGGCCGACCCACACTCTCTCACCCTATTTTTGGATCATCTGAATTTATTTCCGTGGTCTTTTTCTTCAGATTTCTCACCGTTTGAAAGATATGATAAAAATAAGTTTGGATAATGTCGTAATGGTTTGATTGAGTTTTTTAGCCACCAAAGTAACTTTTGGACCAATGTAAGAGTACTGTCGTGTTCCTTATCTCTTGGAATTTTCGTTGATATAAAGTTTATAAAATTTGGACATCATTTAATTAATTTTCTATTTTTAGATCATTTAGGGTATTGCTGAAAGGGCTGGACTGAAATTGGATATAAACTGGTTAAATTAGGTAAAATTGAAATTGAATTACTGAAATTGAAGATTTTTATGATTTATTAGAATATTTAATTTCAAAAAAAAATCGCTAAGTGAAAAGCCCCAGTTTTAGGTATCAGATCTATAAGGTTGGCTCTATAATTGGACAAGTTTGAGTCTAATTTTGATAATTTCATAATTCTAACAATTATTCTAAGATAGTTGGGGCATTCCAATTTATTTGGTTTAGTTATTTGAGTCTAAATGATATTTTTATAATATTAGAAGCACTCACGCTGAGCTAAGAGACTATCGTACAGGGGAGCAAGACTGAGCATCTATAGTCAATGAGTAATTTGTATGTCTTAAATATTTTGGTACATGGATTGATGTTTTAAATGACTTTGAAAATTTATTGATTTCAGAAATGAATTTTGAGATTTTTTCATGATTTTAAGTATGATAAATATTTTTAAAGTTTTAGGTGCTCAAAATTGATTATGATGAATAATTTTATTGTGATATTTATTGATTTTGGTATGAATTGATGAATTGAAATTCATTAATATATTTGATTGAATTATTGAAATTAAATTCATAAATTCTTAATTTATAATATAGTATCATTGAAAAAGTATATGTGAGTAAAGATACTGTATGAATTTAATGGTACATCCATCTAAAAAATAATATACACAATGAGAATTTAATTATCTAACTAAGACAAATCATTGTGATAATTCGCAAACATGATACTTTATTTGGATGTCATCATTCCTTGATGTCATATAGAATTTTTGTTTAATTAAGTGTTCTAAGAAATGAATATTAGGTAATAGTCATGAAATCTCCCTCATTTGAGTATGTGGTATATCATAATATCATCAGCTATTTATGAATGATAAGTGATTATTTTGAATAAATATTATCCATATTATTTATTATTTTGTTTTTTTTTCTACATTTAATTTGAGAACATATGAATGCTCATTGAAACTATGAATGCTCCTACCTTTTAAGTTATATATATATACATATATATGTGTGTGTGTGTGCGTGCGCGTGCACGTGTGTGTGATATTATTGAATGTGATGCCATTTTTATTATTAAAAGATCATAACATTTTTTTATTTTTTTTAAATGATCTTAATATGATATTAAATATATGGTAGTAATCAATTATCACTGCCTAAACATGATATTTGCACCCACTTTCAATTCCATCATTAGTGATACTTGGAAATTATTTTTTTTAATCAAAATGGTGCATTCAGCACATGATTTTCTACACATTACTATTTTCTAAAAAAAAAAAATTGAGTTGGAGATGTTTTATATGTGTCTTGAAAATTTTGTGGAAAATTATCTCCACATACTTTAATCATCGCCATATATGATTAATTTTGTAGAAAATACCTCAAAACACATGCATATTTTGAGGATCTCGCTATCTATCCTTACTTATCTTGAAGCTCTTAGATGTATAATATTGTAGCACATCTAATGAGTTTAAGTCTTTAATAATGTCAAGAAAATGAGTTTGAATTTATTTTCTCACTTTCTAAATTTTCTTATATGACAATTTACTCTACTAAAATTCTCCCTATGGAGTTGGAGACTCATACTCAGGTTGCAAGCAAACATATATAGTATCTTTTCATGATGCTTTACTTACACACTCTTGGAGACAAACATTCAACCTTTAAATTCCAAATTCTATGCGAGCCTAATTTGATACTTGGTTATTTTTTTTAAGAGTTTTGTGGAAAGGACTTAATTTCATACTTTCCTCTATGACATGGAAAGATCAAGATAACTTTAGCAGGGGCAGAGATAAGATAATTTTCTACCGATGTTTTCACCGTAAGAGGACTCAATAGACTCGTGATATTTATTGGATTTTGTATTCAAAGTAGAGATGACTTGCTTTTCTGAGTTTTGAAGATGATAGTTAGACTAGTCACACTATATAAAGGTCTACATAATCTCTCCACTTATGCTGTTACTATATCTAGAGAAAAATATGATAGGTTTTTTTATAAATCTTTCATAGATACATCTTAAAACCACCTTTTAGGTAATGATGTTTTTTTTTCTATTCTTCACCTCTCAACTACTAGGAGATAGAGTAGAAGATCTCTCAGGCTATTGATTATAGAAATGTTAATTGCAATTATTTTACTTTATCTTATAATCTATATGTTCCTCATTTTCCTTATAGTCCTGTCTATTAGCTATTTGTAAAATAACTCAATTCTAATATCATTTTTTCTCATTTGAGGCCAACAAGATGACTCTGACCTATTTTATAAGTGAGGAGAACCATTAAGTACTTGATATAATTGATCCCTTGCTTTATTCATTCTCATCTTTATCAATCATTGCTAGTCATGGTAAGACTCATAGATCTAAACATGAAAAGAACTATCTCTCTCTCTCTCTCTTGATTAGGAGACATGTCAAATAGTAAAATATATTAGAACTTTTGATCTGACTGGTTATTCTAATGTTAATTGAGACACATTTTATTGAATTTATATAGATGTGTATGGGCCATCTTGGTCTAATACTCGTGAGGAATGTAGATATTTCTTTATCTTTATAGATAATTATTATTGATTTATATTGTTGTATTTATTTAAAGAGAGATCAAGGATTGCTTCTATATTTTTGTACTATTATAAAAAAATAAAATAATTATTTAATCATAATATAAAAATTTTAAGAAGTAACAGTATATATCAAATTAGCAAATAATTATTTTCTCAACCATGTGATGATCCATCAAACATAATGTGTTTACAATTTATGAAAATGAAGAATATGTCTTATTGGCACCGCTGGTAAACTCTCAATTCATAGTAGCATCACTGGTTGGCTTTTGAGGATACAATTCAAATTATAAACAAAGTAATGTATCAAATATTTTCTTTCAATAGTTTAATAGGTTATCATTCTAGATTGTATAACCAGGTATGATAATTTAATATTTATATTGATGTATTTAGAAGTGGAAAATGGCTTGGGCATCTCAACCCAACACGAAGCACCACAAAAAATCAGACATCACACAACATGACCCACAAAAAACTAGGCTTGGAGATGGATTGGGCCGACATGCATGATGTCCATGAATGGGACACAATAAGGCACGATGTGTCGACTTGCTTGAGCCAACTTTAGCTTGGCCCCCTGACGGATGAATCATGCTCAAGTCATGCATCAGGGTTGCATGATTTCTGATCTGAGGACAATGTATGGTAGCATGTATCATTTTATTTTTAAAAGACTACCAGCTGATTCAGAGAAGGGCGAAGCTGATGGGTGCGTCAGCTCTTCCAACCTCTAATTCAACTTGATCACCATATTTTCAACGCAAAGGCTAGCCAGTAGCATGAGTCATGACTAGTCAATAGCAACAGTCATGACTAGCCAGTAGCACGAGTCATGACTAGCCAGTAGCACGAGTCATGACTAGCCAGTAGCATGAGTTATGACTAGTCATTAGCATGAGCCCAAGTTAGACTTGCAAAAATCTAGAATACCTTGGACAAGCACGTGCTAGTGTTGTGGTTGGGCACTTGGTGGCGTCGTACTCATATTGGGAAAATCACTAGCACATTCCATGCCTGGTTCATTCCATGCATGGCTCTTGCCATGAGCCAGCTCATGTCGAGTCCATTGTAGACTTGACTTGCCTCGACACAACCTGATTTGCCCAACATGCCATCACACCATATCAAAGTCAAACTACCTCACATTCATGGTGCTCCGGCTGATACATTGGCGTATTTAGGCCGGCAAAAAATCATGAGCCTTTTACATCTCACTATCATGAGGTTTCCATTTTTAATCCATTGCACTTCCCAAAAGTTGTTAAGAATAAAACAACAATTCTTATATGCCGTATTTATGAGAATGAACAAAATTAAACAAATCAAGACACACAAGATTTACGTGGTTCGGCACAAACTTGCCTACACCACGGGCTGCTATAGATCGTTCACTATAAGGAGAAAAATATAGTATTTACAACACTCAAAGAAAATTGCTCTCAATTTTCTCTCTCACTTCACCTCACTTCCTTCACCCTCTTCTCTCTTTCTCACTTCTTCACAATGAATTAGAAGATGTGTGGAATTACCAAATTCCTTCCTACACAACATCTCTATTTATAGTAAAAATGAGAGGGATGAAGTCAAAGTTAGGCCACCTAACTTTGACAATTGAAGCCTCCATTTTTGACAAAAAAGGCCTCAATATTTGACAATCTCCCACTTGAAGACTGATTTCAATCTGTCTTCACACTTTGATCGATGCAGCAGCTCTTCCTCACCTTGTTATTCTTGCAAGCCAACTGAAGTTGAGCACAACTTCAGTTTGTCAATAGTCACCGTCTTTGTTAACATATCAGCTGGATTCTTGCTTCCTTGGATTTTCTCCAACTTTAACACCTCATCCTCCAATAGAGATCTGATAAAGTGATAACGGAGTCCAATATGCTTGGTTCTAGAATGAAATGCTGAATTCTTTGCCAAGTGTATTGCGCTCTGACTATCACTATATAGAACGTTCTTGCCTTGCTTGAATCCCAACTCTATTAACAAACCCTGAAGCCATATCATCTCTTTACTAGCTTCAGTCATTGCCACATATTCAGTCTCTGTAGTGGATAGAGTGACAATTTCCTGCAATCTTGACATCCAACTAACAGTTGTACTTCCAACGGTGAATATATAACCAGTGGTGCTTCTTCGGTGATCAACTTCACCTCCAAAGTCCGCATCTACGTATCCTTGTACTTTTAGCTCTCCTTCTCCAAAGTACAAACATTTTTCTGTGGTACCTCGTAGATACCTCAAGATCCATTTCACTGCTTTCCAATGAGCTTTGCCTGGATTTGACATAAATCTGCTTACAACTCCCACTGCATAGCCAATGTCTGGTCTTGTACAAACCATTGCATACATCAAACTTCCAATGGCTGAGGCATAAGGAACTTTAGCCATGAATTCTCTCTCTTCCTTCGTTTAAGGAGACTGATCCTTGGATAGATGAAAATGACTGGCCAAGGGTGTACTGACTGGCTTGGCATTACTCATGTTGAATCTCTGCAAAATACGATTGATGTACTCTGCTTGAGATAACTGCAAGAGTCCTTTCTGCTTATCTCTTGTGATTTGCATTCCAAGAATCTTCTTTGCTGGGCCTAAATCTTTCATGTCAAATTCCTTTGACAATTGCTGCTTCAACCTTCTGATATCATCCATATCTGAACCTACTACCAGCATGTCATCAACATACAGTAGTAAAATGATATAACTAGAACTATATCTCTTGAAGTAACAGCAGTGATCGGCGTTGCACTTTTGGAAATCTTCCTTGTGCATGAAACTATCAAATTTCCTGTACCACTGCCTTGGGGCTTGTTTCAGGCCATACAAGCTCTTCTTAAGTCTGCACACCATGTTCTCCTCCTTGTTTCTGAGAAACCTTCTGGCTGTTGCATGTATATCTCCTCATCCAAGTCTCCATGAAGGAATGCAGTCTTCACGTCCAATTGTTCAAGATGAAGATCTCACTAGCAAAATACTCAATACTGTTCTGATTGTATTGAGCTTCACGACTGGAGCAAAAATATAGTGTAGTCAATTCCCTCCTTCTGCTGGAATCCTTTGACAATGAGTCGAGCTTTGTATCTCTGGAACCATCGTGCTCTTCTTTCACTCGATACACCCATTTGTGTGAAGTGCCTTCTTCCCTCAGGTAACTTAGTTAGTTCCCATGTTTGATTGGAGATTTGAGACTTCATCTCCTCTTCATGGCAAGCTCCACTTGCTAGCATCTTTGGTCTGACATGCCTCATCATAGCATTCAGGTTCTCCTCCATCAGTCAGTAACATATAATTCATGTATCTCCTGTTAGGCACGTGAGGTCGAGAGGACTTTCTCAATACAGGAGTTGGAGTAGGAGGTACTGTGTCGGATGTTGCACACTGCTTTGTTCCTCCTGCTGAGGACTTGTCATTATCTGCTCTGTTGGAGTATCATTGGGATGTCATCTGCTTCTACAAATACCGGCTTACTCTGACTTTAAGTCACCGACGTTAGTTTTATGTTTGTCCTTGTACATCACCTTTTCGTTCAAAATGACATCTCTGCTGCGGATCACCTTCTTGTTTTCATCATCCCAAACACGGTAACCGAACTCATCTACTCATAACCAATGAAGGTGCATATCTTTGATTTAGGATCAAGTTTATTCTTGCCTTGATCACTAATATGCACATAGCTACACAGCCGAAAAACTTAGGTGTGAGAGTTTGACGTCTTTCTGCTCCATACCTCCTCTGGTATTCTATGCTCCAATGGTACCGATGGACCTCGGTTGATCAAGTAAGCTGCTGTGTTGACTGCTTCTGCCCAGAATTGCTTTGGTAAACCTGACTGTATACGAATGCTTCTGGCTCTTTCTGTCAACGTCCGATTCATACGCTCTGCTACACCATTGTGTTGAGGCGTACCGGGCACAGTTCTCTCCATTCTGATCCCGTTCTCATAACACAGCTTCTTAAGTCTGGTGTCTTCATATTCACCACCATTGTCGGTTCTGAGCTTTTTGATTTTTAGACCTGTCTCATTTTCAACCATAGCTTTCCATCTCTTGAAAGCCTCAAATACTTCAGACTTATGCTTTAGGAAGTAAACCCATACCTTCCGAGAGTGATCATCGATGAAAGTCACAAAGTAGTGTTTCCCACCAATGGATGAGATTGTCGTTGGCCCCCAAACGTCAGAGTGAACAAGCTCTAACTTCTCTTTCTTCGGGGTTCTGCCACTTGTCTGAAAGCTGACCCTTTTCTGCTTTCCAAGTATGCAATCTTCGCACATGTCTATCTCCACTGATTGTAGACATGAGAGTTTTCCTTTTGATTGCATAATCTTCATCCCCTTCTCACTCATGTGACCTAATCTTTGATGCCATAATTTGGGAGTTTCAGTGCCTACTGCAACAGCAATCGAACATCGTGCATCTGCTGTCATGTAAAGAGTACCACTCTTCTTGCCTCGAGCAACCGTCATTGCGCCTTTTGAAATCTTCCAATCATCACCCTGGAAGACTGTGGTGTAGCCTTCATTGGCCAACTGCCCAACTGAGATTAAGTTCTTTCTCAGGTCGGGAATATGCCTGACATCTTTCAGTTCCCATACTGACCCTTTCAACTTAACCTTTATTACACCTTTACCAATAATAGCACAAGGTTGATCATCACCAAGGTATACTTTCCCAAGATTTCCAGGGACATACCTTTCAAAGAGTTCCTTCTGTGAAGTAGCATGGAACGATGCTCCTGAGTCTAATACCCAAGAATCTTCCTTACTTTCCAGAGAGCAAATCAACGCGTCATCTCCTTCTGAGGTGGAAGTAACATTTGCTTCTGCCTTCACCTCCTGGTCCTTTGGTGTACTCCTGCACTGATTTTTGTAGTGCCCAGTCTTCCCACAATTCCAACACTCAATATTCTTTGAGCTATTAGAATTACTAGGATTCCTGGATCTGGAATCTCCTGCTCTTTGAGCTGCTCCGACCTTTACCTCTGGTTGAATTTCTTCCTCTTGACTCTGTATGTAATACTGAAGAGGTTGATGATTCACCTGATTCTCTCCGTCTAATTTCTTCACTCAATACCAGATCCGAACATCGTTAAATTTCAATTTACTTACCTGACGAACTGCTGACTGCTGTAACTGTGCATTCCAACTGTCTGGTAGA